>PUQB01000156.1:301087-488815 GCA_003024785.1 Selaginella tamariscina
GGTTGTTGTTAAATCAAACCTCTGATGTCCATTACACCACATTATGGTAGAATTGGCAATTACCATAGGTGTTGTAGCACTCTCAGCTCATTATTGGTGATGCATTATCCAAGGTAGCTTGGGTCATACCCTATTTATGGCGCTAGCCACAATGTCTTTTGTTTCATTTCTGCAAATCAGTGACAGAAGGCATTTCTAATCATCAAAAACACACTTACAGATATTGTGGATCTAAATGTACTAAGGCCACTCTAATGACTTTCTTTTAATGTCATGCAATTTTATTGGGTTTCCTTTCTTTCATTGCACCGAGGAAGTCTTCCTCATACTAACCACTAGACATGCTTACCTATATTGGATCTTATAGTTTAAACAAGCTGGAATCAAAAGAGGTAAAACACAACCATACCTGCCATATGCTAGCTATGATGTATTGTGGGATATCACTGAACTCTGTGTGGAATGTTGGGCCAGAAAGACACCTCTTTTCAATCCATGCTCTCCTCAATCCGCATGAGTTCAATACTTGTTGATCAGGTACACTCCCAACAATTCCCATGGTGATGTCTAGAAACGAGTTTTAACTATCTACCATCAAGTAATGCTTCTTCACACCTACATACCAATCTATGGCATCCTTTGCTGTTGGGAGTTCAATTACAATGTGTGTGCAATCCATTTGGAAATCCTCATAATGCTTGAAATCCTACTATGAATTCTCTCATTTTCTTCCTCATTAGGCCAGTAAGCATGTTTGAAATCTTCGTAAACAACCTTGAGCTGTACAAGAAGCCACCCAAATGCATCTTCAATCTTTCTCCACATATCCCCTTATGCAAGTCATTTCAAAGCAATAGCAACTTGCTTTGAAACATATAAGTACCTTCCTGGTATTTCAGCTAAACCTAGTGAGGATCTTCTTGTCAAACCAGTTGCAAACTCATCACAAATAAGGTGAGTGTTCCAACTGAAACACGAAATACCTCTTTTAATCTAGCTAGAGCAATATTAAGTACCTCAAACTCCATTTGGTACCACCAATGAAGACTCTTTAACTTTATGTAATATGCCCCAATTAATAGCTCAAAAAGTTGTTTTTTGACGATTTATCTTTGCATAAATAGTGCTGTAGCTGAAGAAGGTATACTAATCACCAACCCTAATACTCCTTCTAACATTCTTTTATGTTTGACTTTATTAAATTTATAAAATTTAAACTCATAAATTATATTTAATAAAGATCAATTTGTAGCTAATACCGACACCCTATTTACATTATTATTTGCTTATTATATTCTATTATTATAATTGCTATAACAGATTTTCTAAGTTGAAAGATGCATAGATTTTCTAAGTTGTAAATATGCATCTTTCAAGTATGACCTAGTTACACTCCGTCGGATCGGATGCACATCTGATCCGTGGCTATATACAGGTTTTAGTTGCATGCGGTGTGTGTAAGTGTGCACGTGTGTGGTGCTGCATTTTGGAGCGGTATATCTTTCCTTTATATTCTTTAGTAAGTTTTATACACGTCAGATATATACGTGTTATATACTTCGATCCGCCTGTAATGACAGCTCATCACAAACCCAAAATTTCAAACGCTTAGTTTGTCAAAGTGTACAAAGTTGTAATATTTTCAAAGACTCAATTTATACACGTAACAAATTCTATGTCAGTTTGTCAATTTTTAAACTAATAAAAAATTTAGTTTAAATAAAGGAAACAGTCAACCAAACAGCTATCAGAATCAAATAAAATCTGATTTGTTTAGGATATTAAGATTGAATTTTGAGAGTTGCATCATCATGTCCATCATTTAAATCAACAAAATACAAGCGGTACACGTATATATGTTAGTACATACTCTCTCTCTCTCCTCTCTCTCTCCTCTCTCTCTCTTTAAATATATATATATAATAAACACATACATAGAAGATAGTACACTCATTCACTGTTATTTCTGAGATATACATACATACCACACATACACATACTGCCAGACGTATGTGAGTGCTTGTGAAAAGTGTGTACAAGGTAGCTGCTGGAAACGTGTAGCGTATATATCATACATAATTAACTGGATCAGTCGCAGCTATCGATCCTAAATGGAGCACAAATTATACAAATATAATGTTAGTTCCATTCCTTATTTGAAAAATGCATAAAGACAAATATAATGGCAATCACACAACACGCACGCACGCACCGTCATATAGATGGCTTGCAGTCAAAATGGAAGCAGTATGAAGCAGATGCGTGTGTGTGATAGCGATCATAATACGTACATATATGTATTCATGTTCATGATAAGAGTAGAAATTAATGTTGATTGCAGAATTAATAAATACAGGAAAAATGCAATGCAATCTGTAGTAGAACTATAATACTAACCTGAAGGGTGGGAGTTTATTAAACCAAGGTTGTATAAAAAGTTGCCAAACGAGAATCTAGGTTTACTGTTAACTTTTGTTGGTTAACCAGTGATTGTGTAGGAACCTCCTTTACTTGCAGAATGCTCTCCCCAATCGTCCTTCGTGCATTCTCAACAATCCGACGGTCCACAGGGTTACCTGTATATTTAATAATTAAATATTGAAATTCGATTCTAATTAATTATTTAAAATTTTGAACACTTTTAAATGTAAGTTATTGATTATTTTATTGCATACCTGATGCATCCGTGACATAGAAAACGTTGAGCCTTGTCTCCTTGTGTGGAAACATCTGCCCTTGTCACAGACAACCCATTCTCCCGGAATATTCTTGTCACGTCCGACAGAAGTCCTACTCTGTCTTGTGTACAGAGCTCTAACCTCAGGCCCTGAAAAAAAGCAATGGTAAATATATAAATACACATACGCTACATAAAATATACAGTATATACACATTCATGCAGACACAAATGTTAGAATCACTGTGTGTTACAAACTTTTACATTTGACACAGAAATAATAAAGAAAACACAAGGCACATGGCATTGGCAATATATTTTTATATATACACACGTCTCCATGGATTTGTATATGTAACACGTGCCATTTAATCTATATTTTATACCTAAGTATATCTCATATAACCAGATAGTAACAATAACAATGTGATTATGTAAAGTTATATACTTTAGCATGCACGAAGTATGCACGCGCGCGCGCACACAGGCACACACAGAGGGATATGAGATAAGACTCACCCCTCCAGTTCGTCGTTCTATAGCTGCTTCTAGACTCTTGACTACATGCTGCTCTGCTTTTGATTTCAAGGTGCATCCATCCATAAGCCGAATGAAATACTCCTACAAATGAATATGTAACCATAAGTACATTTCTCTCTCTCTCCTCTCTCCTCTCTCTCTCTCTCTCTCTCTCACACACACACACACACACAACACACATATATAACTAAGATATGACATGTACGTATGATCGCATATACATTCGATATGTAAAGTACACGAGAGAGGGAGAAAGAGAGAGACCTGATAAGCTACAGAGCCTTCGCAACGAATAGCAGCGTGAAACACAACATACTTCATGTCCGTCAAGGTACAAACCGTGTCAAAGAGCAACTTGGGCCTGTCCTTGCACTTCACGTTTACAATTGAGTACCCCTTATCAGCACAATTCTGTACAGTGATAACCGGCTTGTCCTGCTCTGCCACAGAGTGTTCCTTCCTATTTTCGGCTGGACAACAATCAAAGTCAGCTGACATCATCTGGTGTAGTCTCCTCTCGTGTGTAGAATCCCCGTTGGAATATCGCTCTTGGACGCCTTTAACCAGATAACATACGCATAAATATACTGTATGTATGCATATGTATGTGTGTGAAAAACGTATATATTTACCTTACGCACACCATCCCCTTGGAGAGCTTGAGACAGCTTCTCACGGAGAACCACTAGCTCTCTTCATTCTCCACAGGACCACCAGTGTCCTCATCCGTAACATAGACAACACATGCAACACGCAGGTTATGACCACACTTCAGCGGCCACCACGTTGCACTTCATGTCCTTCAACACTCCAGAGATGTCTGACAAGAGCCCTGGCCGGTCCCTCCCACACAGCTCTATTGCTGTCTTTCGGTATTAGACCGCAAACTCAGCCGCCGACCAGACAGGTCTGTACCTCGGACATCTGTGAGTCCTGCTTGAGTCCCAGAGACTGTCCAATAAAGCAAATTAGACCAACATATATATATATATAATAATATAATATATATATATATATATATATTATATATATAATATATATTATATATATTCTATAAAACTGTTGTGTGTGTGTGTGTGTGTGCAGAAGACCACGTGTTTTATGCACAAGAAAGTGTGTATAGTACCTGTTGGATATATTCGATGATGCCCTGGTCCGTAAGCTTCTTACCGAGTTGATCAGTCACATGGAAAACTGAAAAAGGCAGAGCATGTACCAACAGTCTGGATAAGAATCTCAAATCCGTCATGCTGGTAGTATACATTGTAAATATTCTTAATTACTCTTACCGTCCATGAACCACCCTCCGTCGGATATATACGCCTTTGATATGGTAAGGTCCAGGTCCGTTAGCACTTGAACAACTTCCAGAAGAATTCCATGCTTGTTCTTGCTGTCAACCTGTGCGAAAATTTATTAGCTTTCAGTATATACGTGTCGATCTGTGTGTAAAGCTTGAAATAGACTTGCCTTGATAAGTGTGGCATCTGAGCAGCTAGTATTATCGATCACGACACTGCCCACAAGAGGATTCGTATTAAAATGTGTGTGTGTGTGTGTGTGCGTGCGCGCGCGTGTGAGTTTAGTATGCATGCGTGCATGTTTTGACTGGTATATATTAGATGTCATGTATACATACGTCTGTGATCACCTTGCACAAATACACACGTCTCTCTCTCTCTCTCTCTCTCTCTCACACACACACACACACCACACACACACGAACCTTGGAGGATCTAATCTCAAGGGGAGAGTATCAAAATCTGGATCGAAATATGGACAGCCTCGGAGGAAACGGTGGTGCTAAAATACAAATAGGAAACCGTTAATATAAAACAGAACAAGGAAGAAAACAAAAGAATACACATCTAAATGCATGCATTCTACTGGGAAATCCCACCTCATCTCGGACAGATGTAAAGGCCCCAATCCGCAGACTTACGAACAAGTCGCCCCTGACATAGTAATAAAGACAAGAAAAACCTGGATATATACATGCATTAGTGAAAATATGGATCAATCTGTAGCAAAATTGCAAGCATTTTGTAAACTGTCAAGAAATCTAAGTTTTGAGAATCATATGTTACCTCTTTGTGTAGCGAAATCGATTCCGGTGCAGAAAATCTCTGAAAGTCGAGAAATTTCAGAACAAAACCCTTCTTTTTGTACAGAAATCGACTGTTTTTGCGAGAAAAATTCTAGAGATTTCACCTCTGTTTGCAGAAAATTCGATTAAAACCCTCTTTTCTCACATTATGAAGCAATATTTGCGGGAAACTCGAGAAATTCCACCTTCAAACCAAGCGCTACAGCTACAAACACGAAGAAATCTTTCACATTGCTGCGCGCGCCCTAAACCGCGAGAGTCGTCTCTTTTTTTTCGCACTTCCCTCGCTCGTTGTAGGCTCGCCTAATTATCAGCCGTACACTCCGGTTGTCGTACTTTCTGGTATTTGGACCTCCATGACCAATAATTGCGCTCTAGTGCGCTCAAGCTGACACGTGGCAGGTTATCACTGGAGAGACACTCATCCATCTTCCGTCCATTCGATCAACGGTCCATACGATCTGTGTACTGTACGTGTGAAAGGCTCAGTTTTAGCATGTTTAAGTGCTGGGTGTACACAACACCAAGTGTACATATAAAATATATGTTATATGCGACATGCAAGTGCTGGATTTTATATAACAATACAAATATTGGTGTCTTGTAGCTATCATTTCGAATTCGCGACACCGGGGCAGAGATACGCGCCATGGTTAGTGAAAGAGAAGGTTGACCTAATTCCAGAATCAATCAGTTCATACGACAAACAGAGTATCTTCTTCTTCTGTACCTCCAAAATATATATATATATCCCACCATCAACTTAAGAACTCTAAGTGGAGCATCCATTTGTGTGGTTTGTATTGGTCACTTGGTGATAAGACAAGGAGCACCGTTTGATTCTCTAGATGATTAAACTCCTTGTTTATGGAGGCACTGCTAGAAAGTTAGATTGTGGTCAAATCAACCCTTTTCTACCCTTAAGTCAAAATTTAACGACCTTATTACACATCAATAAAAAGGTATAAGTTTGTCGTCACACTGCATCACAGGGATCTTGGTGGTTAAGAATCACGTAAAGAAGTTGGATGATGTCACTACCACTTAACATGTCACTGGATATTCTCAGGAATCTCATCTTTCTTTACATTTTGAATATTAAATTATCCTGTAGTATAAGATATCATTAACAATGAGTAAAAGTATTAAACTGTAATGTCTTTTGATTTAATATCCTCTCAAGATTAACACAAATTCTGATAAAATAATTTACCATACTACTTAAAGTTTGTGATTTTATTTAAATCATTATTAATGATTAAATTGTTAAAAATCTTAAGGGACTTCCGTATAAATAGTAATAAATTTAATTAACATATTTATATGGAATAAACAATAAAAATAAACATACATTTTACTGCTTATTACTGGATTTGTAGGTTTTTCTATATCTCATATGGCGCTTGTTCCTTGCAGCTGGTATCTGGAAGAGGTTATCGCGGCTTCTCAACCAGTGTTCACATTTCTCTCTACCTTCATACTGCGGATGGTGAAGAGAGGAGTCTTGAGACGGCTATTGAAGGTGCCACACTGTGGTTTTCCATTATCATCTCTAGCTTCTGTGTCTCAGTGTCCTTGTGCCTGAGACTGCCTGTAATTAATGATAAACAATGTGATTATCTATGTCTTAAACTAAGGTTAAATGTGACAGCTAGATGTGATCACGTTGTTCGGCATATGCCATGATTTAGACATTACAACTAACTGAGTCAACTCTTGACTAAGAACAACTCAAAGATGACGTGTATATATCAAAGAATAGAACGTGTATGTGTGTCGTATACACAGGTGCAGCGTGATCATGCTAGCAAAACTTTAGGCTTAAGTTATGCTCTCTCTTCTCTATATATATATAGAGAGAGAGAGAAGAAGCTGAAATACAAATGTAATACTTTATTACCTATAATGATCTTGTCAAGGCGATTGAGTACATCCATGGCTGTTAAGGAGGTTGACTGTTCAAAACTCCTTAGACTCGAAGCAGCCCCAGTAAGTACGTGTTTTATAGAACCTTGATCATCTTCGCGGTTTGACAAACTGCTACCTGTCGATCTCCTGTGCTGCCACATGGATGATGCAAAAGCTCTCCTAAGCACAGCAACCTAAACATAACAATTTAAGAATATATTACACACACGCTGCACAAACACACACACACATGCCTTTTTATTATAAAGATTTTTAATGTAGGAATAGAAAAAAATTACCTGCGTTACTGCTTCGTCTCTTTCTATCTGGCACGCCGAAAGCGCTCGTCTCAAGTCTAAGCACTGCTGTAAGAACCTGGAGAATAGAGTCTTACTATTATATATCAAGATTATATTATATATTATATACATAATATATTATTTATACGTACACTCACGTTTGAGTCCGGACGTAGAAGGTTAATGCGATTGTATCCTCTCCAGAAGACAAGTAACCATCCTTCTCAAGATCTTTGATATTATAGAATTGGTAATATCCCCAGCATGCACCTTCCTACAAAAAATCATTCTTTACATGGTAATTTGCACCTGTTACACGCATGTACGCCACACGCACGCACGCACACCTCAAAATCAGAAGAAAATCTCCTTGTTACTTTCCGCTGAGATTGTGTTGGATGTAGCATTTCTATGCCATATTCATATGTTGTAGGCTCACTACCACCTTTCACCATCTGAATTGTAACGGTATATATAAATGTGTGTGTGTGTGGAAATACACACCACGCGTGCCAGTGTACGGATTTGTTAAACCAACCTCTAAAAAAGCAGAAATATGATTCCCTTTAGATGTACCACTCCCGTTTGGATATACCTAAAAATACAAAATTTATTATTTGGATTTCAAAACAGTTTTAAATTACCTTTAACCTCCAGGTGACCCAGTTGCAGAAATCGGCTGTAAAAGCACACTAATAACTAGTTAACACACACACGCACGTATATATACATATATACTTGTGTGTAACTATATACATGTACATGTATTATTGATAGTTAACACACACGCACACTCACCGCACTGTACACCACATCATTGGCTGAGTCAGTTGTCTCAGAAGAATCGCTGTTGTCCTGTGATCTTTCCTGAAACTTCTTGAAATTCTCAATCACAAGTTCACCATGTTCAAATGGAGGAACAACCTACACACCATATGCATGAATATGCGTGTATGTGTGTGTGTGTGTGCGCATATATATACTCGTATCACCTCAGATATAAACTCTGCAGAAACTGGATCACATCTTATAACCGTATTGATCTTTCTGTGTAAGTCCTACAGCAGCTTAAGATAAATTAGAACGTGTTTATAGTGATTGAATACAAAAAAACATTACCTGTATTACCCTTGTAATTGTAGGCTCATGGGCAATAAGATCACTTTTTGACGATGTACTGAGTTGATAATCTAGCTGCTTTAGAATTGTCTCCAGTAATTCAATCTGCAAGAAGCAGAATACAATATATTAGTACATACTTGCCCACACATACACGTATACACACACACGCATGCATATTTGCATGTGTATGAATATATATAAAGTAGAACTATGAATACCTCTTGGGAAACAGCACCTTTTTGAGAAACAGCATCAGTAGCTTACATTTTAGTTGTTCTTCCAACTTTGCCTGAGTATACATATTAGAAACATTACACACACACACACACACACATATATATATATAGAAGAGAGAGAGAAGTTCCAGACCCTCATTCTTTTGAAAGCCATCTCAATATCATTTGCTTGATCATCTTTAGCCTGGTACTGATAGTAATTAGCTGAACATATACATACACAAATGCACATATGAACTTACACGCACACACTTGCGCGCGCGCGTAGGATATCCATGTACTTGTATGTATGAGTATGAAATCTATAAATTGTTAGCTATACCTTTAAAACAGCTTCTATATCCTTGTCAACTGATGCCACTGTCATATAGAGGTCCTGGATACATGTACATATACATATATAGTGTGTGTGTGTGTGTATGGCACTCAGAAACCTTGTACCTTGAGACGTGAACGCAATGCTGAAGCTTCATGGTTTAACTTTTTCGTGTGTTTCCCATAAGTTACACTTAACCGCTCAAATATATGGTTTTGATGATCCTGCATACACCAGAAAAGAGAATATCAACACGCACGCACGCAGGCACATGCATTATATATATCTGTATGTATGTATTACCTCAGCAAGGATAGCACAATCAGAGCAAACTGCAATGGAACATGTTGAACAAAAGTATGAAAGTGGGCTGCCATGTTTTGGGCAAACCTGTCTTAGAACTCCGTTAAAAACGTAAAGCCTTAATCAGTAGATGTAATACCTTTTCCGGAGGAACGTCCTCATCAATATTCCCATGAATCTTCTCCACCTCCTGTATACATTATACTTACTTATACATACATGGTCATATATGTATATTAGCCATATACATGTGTATACAAGACACACACACATTACCGTGGTGATTTCTGAGATAAACTTGCAGCTCACAAGTTGAGAGACGAGCAGAGGAGCACGACAATGAGGGCACTCTGATTTTTGATCGGTTAACCAGCGCTGCATGTAAATAAACCATGGTGTTTTTGCTTAGTCTAACCACATAACCTCGAGTCTGCAAGGCATACTTGAATACATGGCATGCACACCAGTTTTGAGCAGCATGGACAGAGTTGAGCATCCACTAGCTGTAAAGAACCCACAAAATAAACACGCCTGCATGTATATATGTATAACACACAAGAATGTGAATTTATGTGTATGTAAATATATGTAAATAGGATGAATGTATGAGTAACTCTAATGTGACATATATACCTTTCCCAAGCATATGAAACACCGGAAAATCTCAGCAATAGTTGTAGACAAGCCCCCAGATTTATTTACTTGTTGTAAAGATTCAGACGACTTCTTTCGAGGATCATCCACAGAAATCACCTTATTCTCCTGAACAGGAGCCTGGTCGACCACAAACGGACAAACCTGTCCGGCGACAGCAACTGGACCCAATCCGGAGGAGGACCGACTCTCATCTCTCTGCCTCGAAACAATCCGCCCGTTCGTTCTGGGATACGAACACGTCCTGATCTTGAGAGCCCGGTCAAGGCAGATCCTGTGCCGGCCCCTGCTGCGGATCTTGCTCAAGATTGACGAACAACCACTTCCATTAATCTGCACGATGATGAAGCTGCTGAGAGGCCGCTGCAGCTCTCGTTGCTGCTTGTCCTCCTCCTCTCGCATTTCCTGCAATAACCCTAAATGCATGAAGCCCTAACTGCTGCATGAATCCTGACCG
The DNA here is from genome assembly GCA_003024785.1 of Selaginella tamariscina. NCBI lineage: Eukaryota > Viridiplantae > Streptophyta > Lycopodiopsida > Selaginellales > Selaginellaceae > Selaginella > Selaginella tamariscina. The sequence goes on from PUQB01000156.1 coordinate 311,707, forward strand.
TAGATTGGTTACTGGTACGTACCACAAGTACTAGTTCCTTAGATGTACGGTCACATAAGAAAGAAAGAATCTAGAATATACTTCATGAGGTACGGTCTCTTTTCTAGGGTTGAGGAATATATTAAGGGTTTATTGAATTAGGGTTCATCGATTAGGTCATGGGAGAGAGGGAGGAATTGCAGGCGCTGGAGAGGTACAGAGTTGTGGAGGCGATCGGAGTGGGGCAATACGGTAAGGTATTCCTTGCCATAGACAAGCAGACGGACGAGCGTGTGGCGCTGAAGCGGATGAAGATAACAAACGAGAAGACGCTCAAGGTAAGGGAAAAGAACGGCAGAGTCGTCAATGTTCCGGCCTTGATCGGACTCGAGATCAAGATGCTGCGAATGCTGAATGAGAAGTACGTTGTCAAGCTCCGGGATGTGGTGTACAGTCGCACAGATATCTATCTCGTCTTCGAGTATATGGAGCACGACCTGTGTGGGATTATCTCCAGGACGAGGCTCACGCCGCCCCAGATCAAGTGTATAATGAAGCAGCTGCTGGAGGGCATTCACTATTGCCACTTGAACAGGGTTGTGCACAGAGACATCAAGTCAGCTAATCTGCTCGTGAACAGTAAAGGGGTCCTGAAGCTGGCTGATTTCGGGATGGCTTTAGCTCTTCCGGATTCTATACAGCCGAATCCTTGCGGGGTTGTCACGCTTTGGTATCGTCCGCCTGAGCTTCTTCTGGGCTTCACGAAATACGGTCCGGCAGTGGATATGTGGAGTGTGGGTTGTGTCTTTGCCGAGCTTCTGGTAAGGAAATCAATACTTCCGGGCCGGGATGAGAATGATCAGCTGTCATGGATCTTTAAGATGTGTGGTACGCCTGACGAAACAACGTGGCCGGGGGTTTCCAGGTCGAAGATATACAGGAAGTTTATGGATGAACAGGGGAAGAAGGAACGGTGTCTAAGACGGGCGTTCAGCAACGTGGATCCATTAGCGTTGGATCTCTTGGAGCGGCTACTTACGTTGAATCCGGAGAAGCGGATTACGGCTATGGATGCCCTATTGTCCGACTATATGTGGTCGGATCCGATACCGTGTAGTGTGTCCGAGCTTCCCATCTCGGGTGAGCCGTGTACTGAGATGAAGTCGAGACAGAAGAGGCCCCGAGATGAGAGCAGGTCCACAGAGCTTAAGAGGCCTAGATACGATGTGAACTACTTATACAAGCACAGGCAAGCGGATCATTCCAAGAACCGTGTGAAGAAGGAGCGCGGGAACGCTAAGGAGCGGGGGAACGCTAAGGAGCGGGAACGCTAAGGAGCGTGGGAACGCTAAGGAGCGCGGGAACGCTAAGGAGCGCGGGACCGCTAAGGAGCGTGGGACCAAAGAGCGTAAATTAAGTCTAAGGATGTGGAGACGAAGAAGAGTTCTCGAGTCTCCGATATGGTCGGGGCGTGAAGGTGTTTAAGTACGTGGTTTACATTAGATGGAGAAAACAAAAAATTGTTAGTGTTTAGTTCGATATGTGATACGCAAGGAATGAAAATTTTCCTTCAACAATGAGTTAATTGTAAATAACAAAACTCTATTATTAATCGAAAAATTACATTTCGTTTAAAATGGTTTTTATAATGAATTTAGATATAATTAGCTACACGTCAACACGAAAACACTTATTTTATAACGTAAAAAGTATTACGCATATTACATAAAACATAATGAAATTATTAATAAGGTTTCGTGAATATTTGTAACATAAGTATTTCACTTTGCACGACATGTGTTTAAAATAGACTTCTATTCTCTTATGCACGTCATTTCGATATATAAATATATACATGCATAGTTTTGGTGGACAGTTCATTGTAGTCATTTTAGAAGAAATTTATGATAGGATTTTGTATACTTGAATGATAAGCTTATTATTAATCAGTTTGAGTCTACCATGGTGGAATTGCATTGAGCACAAAAAATAAAAAGATGAAATAAGTTCATTTATGTCATATATATATACACATGTTTGTGTTTCTTACACGTGTGTGGATCGTGTGTGTGTGTGTATATATATATATATATATATTGATCTGTGTATGCACATCAGCTCATGATACAAATACTTTCAAGTCTGCACATTGTGTGTGGGTGTGTGTATGAGTGAGTATATATACATTATGCATACATTATGCAAAACTTTCAAGCCTTGTGTGTACTATGTATGTGCTTATGACAATTTCTTAAGTCTATTATGGATGAATTAACATATCTTAGGACAACTATATACATAGTTCAGAAATAATTAACTTAACTGTTAAGTCTAATCCCACTTTCCCTTATCCCTCCTAGCAGATTTCTTATTTGAATTCTCTTTCTTAAATTGGAGCCTTTTCATATCTTCAGCAGCAGCACTGTCAAAGTAATCATCAAGGTTTATTAAACTACCATATACATATACACACACACACACATGGTGGGTGTACACGCTTCTGTGTGTGTGTGTTGAAAGCAACTTACAGCTTTGCAATTCGTTGTTTGGTTTCTTGAGATGGAGGTGGTGATACATAAGCTGCTGCATCGATAATTTCCTACAGAAAGTTGATGAGTACAATATGTACATGACACACACACACACACAACAGACATACACATACACGCACTCATATACCTGCAACTTTGCAAGAGCATCATCCACGTTTCCTCTGGAAAAAACAAAAGACTCAGGCAAAAAATGAATGAACTCAGGTGTGTCATGTAAGAATGCTTATCAACTTCTGTGTTCTTGTTCGTGTTGATGATATAACCAGCTCTCCTTCATTATTAATCCGATTCTTTTCCTACAAAAACCTATAAAATTAATCTCTCTCTCTCCTCTCTGTGCATATACTTTATATTCATGCATCTACATCAATGTATGTGAGCAAAGTAGTGAATACATATAAATATAACACATACACCATTATTATACAAATACATGTATATGTGTACAAGTACATACATATCACAGTTATTTATATGTACCAACCGTTTGGAGGAGTTTCTGCCTGACTTTTGAGAGGAAGCCAATGTGCTTCCATAACATTGAATCGCATGTCTACCTTTGTGTTCACTACAAAAATGTATAAACAAATCGATTAATAAATAAATACAAAAGATATACATAAAAAGAATAGCATGTCTGTACTATATAATATCAAGAACATAAGACATGCATACACACACATATAATTGTTCTCTATATCGATGTATTCACAACACACGAACAGACTTAATTTATTTGATACCTTTGTTCACATTTTGTCCTCCTGCACCACCGCTCCTCGCAAAGCTCAGTGTCACATTATCTATAAATAAAATTTAAAAAGTATCATTGTGTGTGATATACACAAAACTAGCAAGACAAACAGACTTTCAAACCATGAGATGAATGTATAAGCATGTAGAGACACAGCTAAGCACACACAATACAATGTGCATGACATGAAAAGGATCATATAAATTAATATATGGTCCTTATGGGTATTCCTATGTGTTGGCTCTATATGTGGATTGGTTCTATATCTATATATACACTCACATATTTGTAGAGTATTTTGTGAATACAATACACACACACACTTGAACAAACATGTTCATAATGTGTATAGGTGAGTAAAGACACACATACAGACACATATCTGCTTCTGGTTACACATGCATGTGTGTGAGAGAGAGAGAGACGTATGTGATAGAACCCAGAAGGACGTGTATAAAGAATGTGAATAATATATAGAGAGAGACATACATATAAAACAATGTGAATGGGGTATATATACACATGTATATGAAGCACATTCACACATGATGAATTCAATCGATGTGTTATATGTATATGTATATAATGTTATACACACACGCACACCTGTCATGTAAATGTGTACCTAATGTGAGCCTGGGAATGTGTAAATTGCCGAGCGATGCTTCAGCTGATTGCTCCTCCCTGTTGTTCAGCATCTGCTGCTTCTGCATAAGTCTTGCAGGAGCCTTCTTCTTACCCGCATTACACACCACAGTTACCGCCCTGGCGCACAGCACGGCAGCCGCTGCCATTCAGCTAACCCTAAAAACAGAGTCTTAACAAAACTTTCGCCTTTAACTAGTTTATATAATTTGTATTATCTAAATTATGCTGCTCTTTACCTATTGCTGTTTAATTAACTTAGGAAAATCTAGTCCCATTAGTATTACATACATATACATATATAATATGTGTGTGTAGGTATATTGTACGGAATAAAGTATTTAACGGCAGAGGAAATCAAGGTATATTTTTTAATTAAAAAAAAGACTTTTAATTATTAAAACCCTAGAAACAGAGGTTCATAGAACAGCCCTAAATTTGGGAATGCTCTAGGGTCTTCTGCGAGTACGGTGCACGTGTAAATGTAAGCCTCCCTCCCTCTCTCCTTGATTGCATGTGCACAATATCGGCATTGAATTTTATGCATCCCAAATGATGTATATATATGCATACATATATATATACACAATACATGTGTGTATAAAACACAATAATCATACACAGAATTACATTGTGTTGCGTGTTTATATGTATATTTATGCAGAACTTCATTATAGACAATATACACACAGACGCTGTGGGTATATATATGTATGTATGTATGTATGTATGTGTGTATGTATTTCTCTGGATTCTAATGTTTCTGTATGCTTTTCTATTCATATTGGGTATAGAATGGTATGCATATATGTGTGGGTATATACACGTACAGAACGCACACACACAGTGTACGTTGTTACTGTCTATCTATGGAAAGAATGAGCTTTGTCTACATATCCATACATATACACACACAGAATACACGCCCTGTATGCATATAATGTTTTGTCAACAGATGGGTATAGAGCGAGTTGCAAAACACAACAATAGGCTGCGGGATTCATCCCTGTTTAGGCCATCTCAGTCCGAGGTTGATTTGTATCAGCACGACATGGAGGATTTTCTTGTTGATTCTGCTGCTGAGCCCACTGCTCCCCGTCAAAATAAGCTCCTCCTGTAAGTATAATCAATACCTTTACATAATTAAGTGCTATATATCATAAAACTAGGTGATCAATGCAATGTGTGTGCGTGTGCGTGTGCGTGTTATGTGCTAGATTGGCTCTTGTTGTATTCCTTGAAATATGTGTGTGAGTAATCACTAAAATTTGGTTGCTTAAACTGTTTTGTTAACAGTTTGTGCATGTAGATTTATAAGTATGTACGGATATATATATACACACATAATGCACGTGTTGGGTATATTACACGTATATTATAAGACGTATATGCTTTTATAAACATTGTATATTATACAAACAGGTGCCGCATTATATATATTATTTATATATATATATATATAGAGAGAGAGAGAGAGGAGAGAGAGGAGAGAGAGAGAGAGAGAGAGAGAGAGAGAGAGAGAGAGTAGTAAGGACATTTATTGTTTTGTTTTCTGCTTTTTATTTATTTTACTATAGTACAGCCATAACAATAGATAAATTCGTGCGTGCGTGTGTCTATGTGCATCTGGATGTATACATGGACATGTATATACATTTTACTGTGCTGCATGATACTGTCTTTTTTCCGTTTCCTGTATGTGATCGCATAACCATAACAACGTGTAATTCATATATACAATCATACATAGATGTATACGAGTACTGAAATGTATGTATGTGTGTGCACACATATACGCTCACATATGCGATATGTGCAGGCATACGCTATAAACATATCGTACACACACACACGTGTGTGTGTGCGTTGTGTGCGTGCGTGTGTCTGAAAAGAGACACCTAAGAATATGTGATATCATAGAATCTTTAATATTCTTTATTTTATAGATGCGATCTTTTAGATATCTCTTCAGTGTTAAACGAGGCTGCGAGTGCAATTGTAGATGTAAGTAAGATGCAAATTATTTTCATTTTTTCTACTTAATGCTGAATTTTCTAGTATTTGAATCTAATGACGTTTTTGTGTTAAGGATTCGTTCACCAGGTGCTTCAAATCCAACATTCCTGAACCATGGAACTGGAATATGTATTTATTTCCGCTCTGGTGTCTCGGTGTGGTTGTCAGATACTGCTTACTATTTCCATTGAGGTATGTATTGCAATGATACTTATCACACATACACACGTCACAATCATACGCATACGTACGTACATGCATGCACACGCACACGCACGCACATACACGCATATATATATACCACTTATTTATGCCTACAATGTGTTGCGCGTATGTCTGTCTTTGTATAACTCTTTTTTCTTTTGGTGCAGGGTATTGCTCCTTACCATCGGATGGATAATTTTCTTTGGGATTATTCATCCCTGTTCACTTCGTATTGAGAAAACACGACATGCTGAGACGGAAGATAGAGGTAAATTGTTTAAGTATATAGTCATTATAATGTCATTTATATGTGGATGTACACACACATATCTATATGTATATATACAGTTTGTATATATTTATATGTGTATCTTGTTAAATTTATTACAGAGGGTTCTGGTGGAATTTATATGCAAGATGTTTGTGGCTTCGTGGACAGGCGTCGTCAAGTACCATGGACCACGACCAAGTAGACGACCCAGACAGGTTCATTATTGTTAATCTTATCTCTTTGTCTCTTTGTCGCGTGTGCGAGTGATCCTTGTGCATTATGCATGTAAAAAATGTGCGCAACCGGATATGTTATAATTTATGAAGCTATTATTCTTTAGTATGGTTTATAAGAATATTTTACCAGGTGTTTGTGGCAAATCATACATCTATGATAGACTTTATCATCTTGAGCAGATGACGGCTTTTGCTGTTATTATGCAAAAGCATCCGGGCTGGGTTGGTAAGTTAATTTTTTATGAATTAATTAACCTCTCTCTCTCTCTCTCTCTCCATACATACAAACTAACTAATATTCTAATTAAGCTTTTTTTTTTTCTCTTTAAACAGGTTTGCTGCAGAACACTGTTTTGGAAAGTCTAGGTTGCATCTGGTTCAACCGCACCGAGTCCAAAGATCGCCACATTGTCGCTGAAAAGTACGTGATTTATATATGATTTACAAGTATATATAAGCAAATTATGGCATATACAACCATTCACCAGAAGAAAATGTGTATATCCTTTTAATAATCTTCTTCACAGGCTTCTAAAGCATGTCAATGATCCTGAGAGCAATTTGCTGCTTATATTTCCTGAAGGGACTTGTGTGAACAATGAATACACTGTTCAGTTCAAGAAGGTACGTCTTTATGAGCGTGTGTGTGTAGTGTGTTTATGGTTTACTTATTACAGGGTGCTTTTGAGTTGGACTCCGCTGTTTGTCCGATAGCCATCAAATACAACAAGATTTTCGTTGACGCCTTCTGGAATAGTAGAAAGTGAGTACACACACACACACACACACACACAACACACACCCTTATATTCAAATGCGATCTATGTAGATAGATAGATAGATAGAGTTGGGACCCCATTTGCAATATGTTTTAGTTCTATGCAAACTCTAGCTACAAACCATTATTGAAATTAATAGTTTAATTAACTATTAAATATCATTGATAGAGTCGCTGTTAACTATTTTTGTTTCTTTCTTTTTTTTTTTAATTTTGCAGGCAATCGTTTACAATGCATCTGCTGAGGTTGATGACATCTTGGGCAGTTGTTTGCGATGTGTGGTATCTAGAACCGCAAACTATACGTCCCGGTGAAACACCAATAGAATTTGCTGAAAGGTACACGATATACCACATGTGTGTGTGTGTGTGTTGTGTGTGAGAGAGAGAGAGAGAGAGAGAAGAGAGAGAGAGAGAGAGACTTATTAATATGGTTATATTAAGCTAGTTTATAGAAAACTTAGCATGTGCTTAGTATTATATAATAATATAGTTGGGGTTACCATTTTAGGGTACGTGACATGATAGCTAAGAGAGCTGGTATTAAGAAAGTTCCATGGGATGGTTACTTGAAATATTATCGTCCGAGTCCAAAGCTTACGGAAAAGAAGTAAGTTTTAAATTGTAGATTACCATATTTATATATGTATGTACGTGTGTGTGTGTGTGTGTGTTTGTGTGTGTGTGTTTAACGTGTGATACATATAGCTTAAAACTGTGTATATATATGACTTTGTGCTTACAGGCAACAGAAGTTTGCTGAGAGTTTGCTTGTGAGAAGACTCGGGACCAAAACAACCGAAGATGACCAAGTGGAGTGAAGCTTGACTTGGTAATAAAAGCTTTAGTTTAAGTTCATAATATTATAATATAGCATAGTAGCATCAAGAATAATATGAAAGTTGTAAACTAAGATTTGTATTGATTATATTATACATTTAGTACATGTGAAACTTGCAAATTGTAGTTATAAAACACATAGTCAATCTCATATGCATGATTATGTATACAAAAACACACAGAGCATGTGTCAGTGTGTTTGAGAGGCTGTGTGGTGTGTGTGTTTTTCTAGATAGGGACAGTGGTCTTATTTTAGTTTAATTTAGTTTAACAAAACCATGTTTAAGCGCGTTAAACATTAAAAAAATTAAAGATATAATGTATACGGTACAAAATCTTATTCGATAATTTAAATATATAGCAAATATCACGCAATATTCAACCACCACATGTAGATGCGCAAATTTCCTATCAAATATGAAATAATTCTCTTTGTCAACACCAAGTTATTTATCTATGTGTTTTATTTACATATAATTATAACCCATCCTGTCCTAGAATGTTCCCATCGGCATCGACCTTATTATAGTGGTGGACCTCAATAGTTTTTGTGTGTGTGTTGTGTGTGTATTTGTATGTATATGTGTATGTATTGGACGTACTGGGTAATGTTTCATAATCAGGCCAATGTTCGGTACACATACAGCTTTCATCATTCCATTTACATTTGTCGTGTTCTTCATTATATATATAACTGTCAAGCTTTATCAACAGTGCATTAAAAATCTTTACTTAATTATTATAATATTTAATTAATTTTATATTAATGCCTCACTTATGAACAGTCTTATAATGTACACATATCAAAACATAAACGTTAAAATGTAAGTCTATCATCAACGCGCTATATACAAAAACACACGCACGCGCACGCACGCGTTTGCCCACGTGGTAAAATCATGATTTATAAATGGCCACATGGTAAAATCGGATGTAATTATGTCTGTTTACGAATGATCCGGCACCGGCAACTGCCACGTGGCGCGTCGTCAACCGTCAGAACATTCTCTTGCGGAATGTCAAGGGAAAACAATTCCTAACGCTGTTAATCGCCGTTAAGTTTCTTCGTCTCCGTGTGAGAGACAACCATGGCGGCTGCATGAAGCTCGGATGGAAGCCTAACGGAGCTTAACTGTAGCTTACGCAGTAGTTCATCTCCCCAGCTCGAAGGTATACTCAATTCTTCCAATCCCACATTGTTTGAGAGAATTCGGAGAGAGGAGGAGAGAAAAGGAGAATTCGTGTGTAGATTCACAGATCTGGGGTAGTACATTGTCCAAAAGGTTGCTGTCTTTTCTCATTTTGGGGATGATCCACGAATTATAAATAGATTTGGAAATAAGGAGAAAACCAACATGTCCACAGCTCCGACTCCGAGCCCGCCTGTGGATCTCCACCGTCTGCTTCTCCTCCTCCGGTATCTGCTTCTCCTCCTCCGGTACCTGCTTCTCCTCCTCAACTGTTCCTGCACCTGTTGCCTTCTCCCCCTCCACAATCCGCTCCACCGCCCACTCAAAAACACTCCTTCTCCTCCGCCCACCACTCCATCTCCTCCACAAAACCCCCCTTCTCCTCCCCCAAACACTCCCTCACCTCCCCCAACACTCCCTCTCCTCCTCCAAACCCCCCTCTCCTCCCCAAACACTCCCTCCCCTCCCCCAAACACCCCTCTTCCTCCCCAACACTCCTTCACACACCACCAGCAATCCCACAAATCCCACACCAAGCAATCCACACCCAACAATCCCGCACCCAGTAATCCCACACCCAGGAATCCACACCCAGTAATCCCCACCGAGGAGTCCGAGTTCTTCAAGTAATGGAGGTTTATCGACAACTGCATATGTAGGAATTGTGTAGGTGCGGTTCTGGTTGTTTTATACTTGACTTGTTTTGCTGCTTTAAGAGAAGGCACAAGAGGAAGTATAGAAGAGAGGAAGAGTTTTGGTACCCAAGGCCAATATAAACAAGGTATGTGTTTGTATATGTGTGTATATTTATATACGCATTATGGATTTGTGTGTAATCACAGCCATAGTTTTAAGTTCTCAGCCACATTATTTACACACGCACGCACATTGATCTATGCATCTAAGTTATGCGTTATGTACATTGCTCGCTATATATACATACGTAGCTCTCTCTCTCTTCAAATCTATGAATATATTCCATTTAGCACTTCGGTTGCACGTCTCAAGTGCGTACTTACACGTAATATGCATTAGCCTGTAGGCTTTAAGTCACAACATCCTACATCTTCCTAGCACTATATATATTATTCGGATCATACTTTAACACATTCTATAGTTTACTGTGAGAGTCGAGTAATAAGCTTTTGTGAGTGTATTATTTATTATGCAGAGGCATACGATGGAAGAAGCCATACGGTGTACAAAAGCCTCCGCCACCGCCACCTCCTCCACCTCATTTACATCATGTGTATGGGTCGCCGGTCCCCCTCCACCTCCACCTCCACCGCCCCACCCCCTCCACAACATTTCAGTTCAGGAGGTACTACACACCACACACACACAAGCATATACTGTGTATATTCTGATGTCATTGTCATGTATATATGCTCTCTCTCACACACACGCACGCACGCACGCACGGGGACTAAATATATTGATACAGGGAGCCAAGATTCATGGCAACCTAGGCCACCTCCACCACCGCCTGGTATGAGTCCCAGTCTTGGCAACTCCAGGTCATGGTTCACATACGACGAACTAGAAGCCGCAACAGGTCATATTTCATATCTATATATGTATAGATTTGTGTGTTATCTGTGTCTCTGTGTGTTTGCATATTTATGTGTCTGCGTGTCAGTGTGGTTTGTATATGTATATATTGTGTGTTTTCATCTCGTGTATGTATAGTGATACTGACTTAGTGATAATTAGATGGTTTTTCGAGGGCTAATCTACTTGGAGAAGGTGGATTTGGGTGTGTATACAAGGGGGTTTTACCAACGGGACAAGTGATAGCGGTTAAGCAGCTTAAGGTTGGCAGTGGACAAGGGGAGCGTGAATTTAGAGCCGAGGTGGAGATAATTAGTAGAGTTCACCACCGGCATTTGGTGTCATTGGTTGGATATTGCATTGCGGATAGCCAGAGACTCCTCGTCTATGACTATGTTCCCAATGGCACCCTCGAACACCACTTACATGGTATGTTAACCTACACGTATTTCTACACACTATACATGCATACACATATGTAGATAGATATTGTGTGTTGTATTATTAAAGTTAGTTTCTGATTTGAGCTTGAAAATTAGCATATAGATAATGCTACCTTACGTGTAAATATTTAATGAAATCTTTTAATTTGAGTTAATGAATATATTTTAAGCCTATACTATATAAATATGCGTATAGTTTGACAAGTTTGACATTTTATTAAAGAAAGCTTTAGTTATAATATATATGCACATGTGATTGAAGGCAGGAATCTTGTTTTTATGTGTCTCAGTCTATATTACGTTGTTTATAGGCAAAGGAAGACCTGTGATGCCTTGGCCGACAAGGTTGAAGATAGCTTCAGGTGCTGCTCGTGGACTTGCATATCTTCATGAAGACTGTAAGTTTCACACTAGTTTTCACACCAACTGTTTTATTAACCGTGAGTTTCACATACACAGGTCACCCAAGGATCATTCACCGTGACATTAAGTCCTCCAACATTCTTTTGGATAACAATTTTGAAGCACAGGTGTGTGTGTGTGTGTGTGTGTGTGTGTGTGTGTGTGTGTTATAGAAAGATGGTGTGTGCATGTATTAATGAATAAACGTTTTGATTACCAAAGGTCTCCGATTTTGTCTCGCTAAGCTTGCTTCTGATACGTACACGCATGTAACAACTCGAGTGATGGGTACCTTTGGGTAAGAGCTTAACACACATAGCAAAAACATATCATACATAAGGCGTATATAAATATGGAAGTCTGTGTTGTATGTGTTCATATATTTATGTTAATGATCGAATATATATTGTTTTGTTTCAGGTATCTCGCACCAGAATATGCCTCTAGCGGGAAACTAACGGAGAAGTCAGACGTTTATTCTTTTGGAGTGGTGTTGTTAGAGTTAATAACTGGACGAAGGCCTATTGACCCTACTCGACCTGCTGGAGATGAAAGCTTAGTAGATTGGGTATTAATTTTACACATACACACACATACGCTTCTAGTCTAATACATATATCTATAATTAGATACGTATATTGAGTGTATATTACAATACATAATACGTATCTTAATGTAGTTTTTGTGTGTGTAACAGGCACGTCCATTTATGGTACAAGCACTTGAGGATGGCGATATACACCCATAGTGGATCCAAAGTTGAGTGAGTACAATGAGGGTGAGATGCTTCGCATGGTGGAGGCAGCTGCAGCCTGTGTTCGACACTCTGCTAGCAAGCGCCCCAGAATGGCACAGGTCCGTATATATATATATATATACACATACATACATGCATATATATACATTCTCTCTCTCTCTCTACACACACACACATGTATATGTACGTATATTACAACAGTATATATATATCATACCTCAGGGACATATCGATAGATATATCGATATGTATATAGATGAACATACATATGGATGTATTCGTATCAAGTACGTATGTACTTGCTATATATATGCTAAATATACAATCTCTATAGTCGTATTATACATAGGTGTATACACAACAAGCTACTAACGCGTATGGTGTTCCAGGTGGCACGAGCACTAGAGAGCGATGCAGCAATCTCGGACTTAAACCAGGGAGTTAGACCCGGTCACAGCTCGAACTACGGTAGTACGGACTACGATACGAACCAGTATGCGTCGGACATGCGTCGGTTCAGAAAGATGGCATTGGGCGGCAGCCAGGGGTCCGAGTACAGTGCCCCAACGAGCGAGTACGGAGTGAACCCTTCCGTGTCCAGTAGCGATGTGATGAGCAGTACGGAGATGGACCGGAGAAATGAAATAAACAATAATAACCATGCTAGATATCGTTAAGGTTACCCTTCCCTTTTTACCCCTTTTCACCCTTTATAGGGTATATTCTTTTTTGTGTACATGGTGAATATCGTTATACAATTCACATTTATTATTTCACCGAAATATGTTTATGTACAGATGTGTGTATGTATGGGTACGTGTGTGTGTCTGATAAACCAAGTTTTAAGCCGTTCAGTTTAATCACAATTGGATTATTATTGTTTATTATACTTTATAGCAATTCAACATTAAAACATATTGATTAAAAATAATTAATTAGTATTACATGTTGCTACATATTATACCAGAAAATTAGCAGTGCACATAAACAAATTGTGTATGAGTGGCGATATTTAGTAATTAGTACAAATATTTAGTTGATTTAGAAGAATCAGAAACCTTTAAACATTTATATGTTCATAAATCCAGTGGAATTTACAAACATATATACACATAGATATTAGTTACACACAAAGATGTGTGTGTGTGTGTGTGTGTGTGTGTGTGTGTGTGTGTCATTATCAGTACCATACGGAAGGATGAGTTAGTGCTGCAATGCAGACAGCCACTTTTAACTTTTCTTCTTGGTTCTTTGTTGCATGGGCCATCGCACTATTCCCAACCAACATAATCTATAAAGTCTTACAGGTGCGTGTGCGTGTGTGCGCGTGTGTGTGTGTGTGCGTGCGCGTGTGAGAGAGATGTGGATGACTTGATAGTGTGCATTTTACTCTATCCAATTGTGACTTTACATCCTCTATTTAATTATTAATACGTAAGTTACAATGTCCATGTATATTATGTACAAATATATCACTGTATATATGTGATGTTGGTATAATACCAACATGGAGTGTGCATATAGCGCTACACTTGTCCTTGACTGGAACATGCGCACACGCACACGCACACACAAAATATTTATGTATATTATTTATTTGATATATTTCAAAAACGTTTTAACTGGGGCTAATGAAAGCATTATAAATTTATAAATAACGGTTGCATTAACATAAAATTTCTGTGTATTTATGAATTAACTTGATTACAATGCCTGAACATTACTTAATGATAATGCAAACAGATTACCACACTGTACTTATATAAGACACGTGTATATGATAACCAAGCAGAAGTTTGCTTATCTCATTGTCTAACGCATTATAAAACTAGATATTGTCCAGCGATTTATTATCGTATATCCGTATATCCATATGTATATGTGTATATGGACTCTCTCACACACAGTTTATGTATTACGGACATGTGGTGTATATCCATATGTATATATGTATATGGACTCTAGCTATCTCAAATTATTGGTAATTTTCCTAATAAGTAATTTTAATTTATTTGTGTGTGTGTGTGTGTGTGCAAGCACCATAGCAAACTCAGTAGGCTGCAATATAGACATTCATCTTTCGACACTCTGCCCAACCAACAGAAGAGGTGTGTGTGCTCGTGCGTGCGCATGTGTGTTGTTTACTCTACCCAGAGAGCAGATTATACAGACCCGTAACAAATATATCAACCATATATGTAATATTGGTAGCTCTTGACATAATATCACTACGACACACACGCACGCACACGTACGATGAGGGAATACTAAAACTTATTCCTATATATTTGTATATAAACCAATAGTTTAAGAGATGTCTGAATATATCGTCTAATGACTTGTGTTCAATGCATTATACAACTATGACAAAATAACACATATAGCATATATAAAATTATTTGATTTTACATTATCATTAAAAAGTTTCTTACACGATAATTAATTAATTTTTATTATTTAAAACATTTAAAAACTATATGATAAGTAAATGCATTAGTATAATTTAATTTTGAATTAAGTATAAATTGTCTCTGGTTAATTATCAGATTAATAAGATATGAATTCTTTTTTATAATAACTCTAATAAACAACTTTATCTGTAATAAAATAATAATTTTTTTGATTAATTTAATAAATCACCACAAAAACTGATTCTCAAAGTCGGAGAGTCCACAAATGACAGTCGTTTGTTTCCTTTGTCAACATGCAAAAATGCCATGTGCACGTTTGTGTGTATGTACATGTGTTGAACAATATATTATATACATAACGAGACAAAACAATAGTAGTGCATATATAGATAAGTATACGGATATTATATAACTTGCAGAATAATGGCAATGGTATTGGGAATTGTAATACTTTCATTAGCTGCAGTTTGTGCAGCAGCAGCTCCTGATATTGTTCTTGTACATGGAGCAGCCAGTGGTGCATGGATATGGTTCAAGATAATTCCTGGGCTGGAGAAAGCGGGATTCAAAGTGACTGCTTTAGACCTCACTGGAGGAGGAACAAATCTACAAAAGGCGCGAAATTTTGATGAGTATACTAAGCCATTTCAAGATTACATGGCCAAACTCCCTCACAACCACAAAGTTAAGTAATAGATACACATATAAATAAGTATGTTTAAATATGTGAAATAATCTTTTCTTAGTTAGCATCTAATATTAATATAAAACAGCATCTATAACATATGTTTATATATGCTATAATAAATATTGAGTTAAACATACTTATACATACATAAACTACATAAATTAAGATGCTTTTTTATATTTATATAAATTTATATTTATTTACATGTCAAGATCCACATCATCTAGCACCAGTTTTATGATTACTACCTAAAAAGTAAACATACCAAGTGACGTATTGTTTAAAATAAATATGCATATTAAATATATGTTTAATACTGCTGTTTAACTATTTAAATTAATTATTTTTATTGCAAATGTTATATGTAAAATTGTTTAACATCTATTGGTATTATATAATTTAGTTTTATTTGATAATTTCTATTAACATATACATTTTTTACGATTAGTTAAGGCGTTCATATAACTAAAATGGGCACCATATGTGAAAATGTAAATATAAATAAATTTTAATTAATACTTAAGTTTTAATTCTTACTTAATTATTTAATAAATATATATTTAAATCTTTTTTTAAATATATATTATTTTAAAGAATATTCCTTTAATATTAAAAATGTTAGTTAAATATTTAAAATTATTAATATTATTAAGAAATAAGACTATAGACATGCCCATTTTAATTACAACATGCATAAAATATTTATAACATGATAAATAAAATTAACCAGTGGATGTGTTAGGATTGTATTGGGTTATATAAATTTATTAGTATATATGAACAATTTTATTCATCGAAGTGTTATAATTAATTTTAAATAAGTGATTTCCCCGGTATCTATAATCAAGATTGTTAATAATATACACATTTCTTTTAGACTTTAAAATTTCATATTACATATTTTATGTTTCAAAGAATTTTATCTATGCATACGTATAAATACATACATATATATGCATAACTTGATTATATCTTTAAATCTTTATTTATAGAAGTTTATTAAATTATAGGTAATGCTGGTTGGCCATAGTGCAGGAGGGTTAAGTATTGCTCTGGCTTCAGAGAATTTTCCAAACAAAGTAAAGGTCGCTGTTTACGTTGCAGCCCCAATGACGGCTTCAGACTTTGCATTGGTATTTATCATTACACACACACAACATTAACTAGTGTCTTGATATATGAATATATACAGCTGGGCTCTGGAAACAACCTTGTTAATACTTCCGACGGCTATCGGTTTACCAAGAAATCTAGTCGCAGGTCCCATCAGCTTTGTTCAATTGAGGTAGACACACGCGCACGCACGCACACACACAACTAACGTCTTCTTCTATTAGGATATTACTCTGGCAAGCATACTTGATAGACCATTCCATCGTTAGCCACAAATTTTACAACTACGCAGAAGAGGTATGGTTCGGTTCCAAGAGTTTACATCAAGACCTTACAAGACCGAGCATCGAGCCTAAGATTCAGAGCAAATGGATTGCTGCTAATCCACCAAAGAAAGTGTTTAACATAAACTCAGATCATATTCCTCTCCATTCTAGAGCTCCTCAACTAATCAAGTTCCTTGTACAAATCGCTAAGTCTTATGCTTAATCTCTTATAATCAAATGATATTAGTAATGAGACATTGTTATGCTGGACTGGATGAAGCCGTAGAAATCACTAGGTTTACATACCCTTAAACCCTAACATTTAGTTCTAATATATAGCTTTCCACATCAAGGGCTATATTTAATGAGGCTTGCATTGGTAACACTGCAAACAGGCCAAATCCACCAGCTTGCTTCTTCAGGTTAACAATGCTAGCCCATGCACCAAGTCCAGTTGCTATTACTGACATCCACACAACTACTCCCATGTTTATGCAGAAGATGGTTATCCAGTTCAAGCCAAACGGTGGTTTCCGAACTGCATGCTATAAACCAAATTGTTAATACACACTCACATACACACACACACACACACACACTTACGGAACGTGAAGATTTTTGCCAATAAACTGCATAGTTGCAAAACAAGGAATGATATATGTTCCTATGCTCAAGAAGAAGGAACCAGCAAATGAATTAATAGCTCCAAAAATGGAAACATGAGAGCTGTGAGCCATAGTAAAAGAAATAATGGAAATCTTGCTAGGATCTTGGTTGTATATTTTCCTTGCTCATGTATTCTGAAAAGCTTTTCCCACGCTAAGTAAATTGGAAGAGTTAAAATTCCAAATTGATAGAACTGCACAAAGGAATGCGTTTGATTAAAAATGCATTAACACATACACACGCATTACCTGGTGACATAACATGAGAACAACTGCAGTATCACGAAATATGGACTTTGGAAGTACTCCAAAAGCATTCGAGTTGGTAAACAGCCTATCTCCAAACACCATATACACGCTAATGCTTGATGGAACAGCAATGAAGAAGACATATAGAATAGCATACAGATAAACAATCTTAAACTTTTGTGGTTTCCACATTGCATCCATAATTTCCCTGTTAAAGTACATAACTAGCTGCTCTGTGTGTGTATGTCTGTTGTGAACTTACACTGGTACAGAGTGACCACCGAAGGCTACAAGGGTGGAAACTGCTGCATAATATCCAATGTAATTATGTGGACCAGTGTGCTTGACAGCCGGGGAATCCTGTAATTAAAAGCATAACATAAAATACTTTAATATAATTTAAATATAAAGAAGTTTACTTCTCTCTTGTAGATTATTGCTGCTATTGTCATGTACCAAGCAGTGTAAGTGAGCATGATTACACCAAGGAAAGAAAACACCCTGTAGTTATGAGCCGATGGTATCAAGATCGACAATGAAAATATAGCACCGAAAATGAACGTCCAAGTTCTCTTGTCAATTTCATTTTCTATGAAATAAACAATACTGCAAGCAAACGTATATTATAAACTATAAGGTTTTAAGATGAGAAATTCAGTACTTTCCACATGCTATAATTTGTATGCAAGCCGAGCTAAAGAGAACCCCCATGTTAACAACAAGTCCTACAACCCTCCACCGTGGTCCAAGAAGCCCCTAGAATCTCGAAGAACTTTCAACACAAATAACAGTTTGTTGTTAATGTGGGAATTCAAATTTTAATTTGTTTAATTCTTATACCTGAATAGTATGGTTTCTGAAGCATGAGGGATTTATATGTTCGGAATTGGAGCGATGCTGTAAATAGAGCATGTTCATCATGCAGCAACTCCACCATCCTAGAATGCCTTGGAGAATCTGGAATGCAATTCCTGAACCCAATCCCAACTGTGCATATGCTGAGGGCAATGTGAGAAGAACTTGAGCAATCTGAAAATTTCACTTGAAAATGACAATATAATCTTTTCACCTCGGCAATCTAAAGACTTTGTTGCTCATACATATTGATTTATGCAAATACTCGATCACCTTAGATGAACAAATGTTGAGCCAGGCATCGAACGGAGAGCCACCATACCAAAAGCATTTAAAAATCTCTTTTCAAATGATTCTTCGCTATTAATGGTATCACTCTCCAGATGAAGACTCTCAGACTGCCTCCTCAGTGCTTGCTCAGCCATGGCAATTGTGAGTACCTGGTGCGGACCCACTTGAATTACGACAATCTGCCAAATAACAGCAGACAAAGAAGTCTTGACTTGCCAAATAACAGCAGAAGTCTTGACTTGACATGACAATCTTAGGAGCAACTTCCTAGTCCGGAATATGTATGCTTCTAAAATGGGTTTTATTTAAAATATGATTATCTTATTCGGTACTGTGAGAACCCGGAGAGACACAGTAAATATATAAAAAAATATAAAAAATTTAAATATTTAAAGTCAGAGTTTATATATAGAAAAAATATATTTTAATTATATTTAAATTATTTTATAAAATATTTAACTAAACCATAAATATCTTTAGTAACTTCTAAAATATATCATGCTTAACCTTCTTTATTACATTACAATATTATAATACATTAATAGATAAACAAATCAAATATCTCCGATTCCTTATGTTCAACAAGTGAAAGCGTTGGCGTACACATGGCCGTTTGTGGTGTGTTCGTATGACCACATAGATGGCAAGCCCCATGGAGATACACCATTCATAGCCATCGCATCCCTTGGATGCCTTCTTGCAAAGCTTACTATCAACACATATGTATACACACATATTTATGCTCTGTGTGTGTTAAATTCTAAACATTTATAATACATAACTTTGTAAATAGCTTGACATTGTAATTGTCTATGTAAGTTTTGTTATATTTAATACTGTAGCAAACCTACTGTAGCATTATAATTATAATAAAAGTTTATAGCTTACTCATCTATGTAAATTTATATGTATTTAGTATTGTAATTAAAGTTATTGTAGCAATGTAATAACTCTCCGTTGTAGGTTTTTTTTGGGAGTCCCGCCTCAGGATTTAGGAGGCTTGTGCATAGAATATTCTTAAATATCCATAGAATATTCTAGAATTTCAATAGATATGAATTTGGAAGTTTTTAAAGGAATATTTCTTTAATATGTTGTAAATGTGAAGTATAAGATGAAAAGCAATATAATTAATAAAGATTCATAGAAAATGAAATAAGTTAATTAGATTAAGAAAATATTTTTGAGTAATACTTTTGTCCATGACAATATCCTCATCCATGCGTGCGGTGGATGAAATATGTTATTAAAAGTCCCTACAATCAAATGTACAACTTGACAAATCATGGAGATCATTACAAAGACCACCATGTAACCATTTTCAAATACCAACATGAAGTCATTCATGGCAAGTGAATGCATGTAAATTAAAGGGCCTCATCAAACCTTACCAGATCAAAGTGTAGCAGGTTGTTGTCCAAAGAAAAATTCAGTAGCTTCAAGTCATTGGGGAGGCCAAGGATCACTAGATTGAAACTTAAGCATAATATTTAAAAGAACTTATATTAACGAATTAAAAATCACTAGATTGAAACTTGAGCATAATATTTAAAAGAACTTATATTAACGAATTAAAAAAAATTATATTAACCATTTAAGAATTGAATCTAGGTCTATTGTGTGGCAAAATACCACTAGTTATTGCCAACCACTTGAGTTGGCATGTTGAAATGTTATAAGTTTTTCAAGGTGCAAAATATAAATGTACATCAAAACATCCCAAGGGATTTCATATAAACTTACACTTATTCCCATCTCGCTAAGCCCCAAACATCGCTAAATGTCTGAAGAAGAATTTAATTCAGACCTTTACGGGTCTAATCTCTCGTCCATATACTGTCTCAAGCTTCAATCTTCAAACCATAGCTTATGAAGCACACACCAACAGAAAAACAAACAAAGACAAATGAGAGCCCAACCATTCTTCAGCAGACGTCCAAAGTAGCCCCATGACAACCACCATAGCATACAACATACACATCCACTTGAATTGGCATGACTGCATGAGTTAGCATGATTGGGGAAGCTATTGCTAACCACTTATTATTGGCACAATATATTAAAAAGTTCATGCATGGGAATCAAATTTGGATCTATTGTGTAGCAAAACTTTTACCACCACTAGTGCTGACTAAGGAAGATATTGCCAATCATATGAGTAGGCACAATATGTTAAAAAGTTCATGCATAAAAATTGAAACTACATCTATCGTGTGACAAAATTGAACATGTGTCTACTATGTGGCAAAAACTTTTACCACCATTAGTGTAAACTAAGGAAGATATGCTAAAAAATAAATCAAACCTACTTCTATTGTGTTAGAGTTTTAACCCATAGGGCTATCACATGGCAACATGTGGCCGCCAAGTGACCTTTCGATGTCAATTCCTATGTGAGTAATGCTAAGTCTACCCCAAGAGTTTGACTCAGATGCCTAGTTAAACAGAAGACTTAGAGTCCTACCTTAAGTCCCCTAGAATGATCATCTCCCGAACTTTAAAGAATCTCTCGAGTAGACTTTAGGATCCTATCCCAGTAACCTAGACAGACTCATGCCCTAACCCCACAAAGGAGATGTGTCTCACACATGCCCCTATGATAGAGCTAAGGCATTGTCACTTACCCCTTGAGGAATCACCTTCATCCAGAGTACAACCCCTTTAAGGTGACAAGGGGTACCTTAAACCACGATTAATCCTTAAGGATTTGAGTGGCCAAGTCATAACCTAGACCTACTTAGTAAGGACATGAGTGTGCGCCATAGGCGGACACAAGTGTTCTAAGCAAATTCCCAAGGCTAGGTTTGAATAACCCTAAGTATATGACCATTGCGAGTGCCTCACGAAAGACTCATGCTAACAAGCTTAGGTTGTTCAACCCCTGGTTTTCAAAGAGAACACTCCCCTAGCCAAGTGTGCCAAAGCACACCTAGTTCCAAGACTTAATCTCCCTTGAGCGATGCCTAAGGCTTAGCACCCTAGTGTGAGCACAAGCATGCATGTTTGCTAGAGTATTTAACCCTTTGGCGATAAACTCATGACACAACCCCAAAGGGCATTTGTATCATGTGATGTGTAGCCTAGTGTCTCATCTCCATGTGACACTGCCTTCCATGATGTGAGCTATCATGCCATAGCCCCTTAGATTCAAGAGTTTCACCAAGTGCCACAAATGTGGCTCCTAAAGGCCAACTCTAAAACCCTCAGTGAACCCTCAGAAACTGGGTAACGTGAACTTGTCAAACAAGATCCCACACCCACAGTTGGACAAGAACATGGATGTGCCTTGCTTGGCCATGAGTGCTACACCTAGCTTGATGTGGAGAAGGAGGTTGAGGACAAGCCTCAACCTTTGCCTCTTGGAACATGCATTCCAACAAGACCTTCTATGCATGGATTTGCCAATGTTAAGGGTGAGATACCTTGACGGTGGAACGTACCCCTGTTATATGGAAGTTAGGGTAGCACAACAAAGGGTTGTGCTTAACGACACAAGCTAAGCTTGCACTTACAAAAGAGCAATGAACTTAGTCATGAACCCAGGAGCTCTCTTACTACATACTCTACCTTATTTATGTGACGAAGCCCCCCCCCCCTTCCTAAATGTGCAAGTGGGTTGACACAGAATTAGCTAGCCCTTATTAGTTAACAAGATGAGTGTTTAACCTAACCTAATTCCTAACCTTGAAACCCTACCCAAGGGGGTGGGGATTTTAGGGCGTGGGTTAGGGAAACCCTAGGGTTAGGTCAACCCTAGGGGTGTTCTAACCTTACTTAACATGCCAAATTCATCTGCCTTAACCAATCAACCTAATTGGGACGTCAAAATCGTAAGTTCTAGCTTCGCTTAGAATTTCTTGCAAATACCTAATGACACCTGATCGGGCCATCACTAAATACCCAAGTGCATTAAGTGGGCTTATTTTCGGGTTCATCAACATAGTACAGTAGGTAATAACAATCAACTTCAAAGTAAAGAATCGAGTCATAGTAAAAACTATGACACACTCCCCGCCTTTGAAAATGTCAACGTCCTCATTGAAATTGTCAAAGTTTTAACCCAAAGGGCCAACACGTGGCCATTCGGCGTCATCACCCTGTGTGAGCAATGCTAAGTCTTCCAAGATAATCCTAAGAGTCTGACTTAAAGGCCCAATTAGGCAAAAGACTTAGAGTCCTACCCTAAGTCCCCTAGAATGATCATCCCCTGAACTTTAAAGGATAACCCGAGTAAACTTTAGGATCCTGTCCCAGTAGACCTAGACAGGCTCATGCCCTAACCCCACAAAGGAAATGTATCTCACACATACCCCCGTGACAGAGCTAAGGCATCGTCACTTACCCCTTGAGAAATCACCCTCATTCGAGAGTACAACCCTTTAGGGCGACAAGGGGTACCCTGAACCACGACTAACCCCTAAGGGTTTGGGTGGCCAAGTCATACTAGACTAAGTAGTACTTAGTGAGGACACGAGTGTGCGCCATAGGCAGACTCGAGTGTTCTACTAAGTAAATTCCCTAAGGCTAGGTTTGAATAACGAAAAGGTTTCACGAAAAGGCTCCTGCTAACAAGCTTAGGTTGTTCAACCCTTGGATTCCAAGGAGAACACTCCCCTAGCCAAGTGTGCCTAAGCACACTTAGTTATGAGACCTAACCTCCCTTGAGCAATTGCCCAAGGCTTAGCACCCTAGTGTGAGCACAAACATGCCTATTTGTTAAAGTATCCAACCCCTTGGCAACAAACCCATGACATAACCCCAAAGGGCGTGCCTTGGGCGTTGTATCATGTGACGTCTAGCCCAGTGTCACATCTTCATGTGACACTACCTTCCATGATGTGTGCCATAGCCCTTAGATTCGAGAGTTGCACCAAGTGCCACAAACGTGGCTCCTAAATGCCAACTCTAGAACTCCTTAGTGAACCTTCATGAATTAGTAATGTGAACCTGTCAAACAAGATTTCACACCCACAGTTGATCAAGGACACAGATGTGCCTTGCTTGGCTATGAGTGCTACACCTAGCTTGACGTGGAGGAGGAGGCTGGAGACAAGCCTCAACCTTTGCCTCTTGAAACGTGCATCCCGACAAGACCTCCCAGGCATGGATTCGCCAACGTTAAGGGTAAGCTACCCCGAAGGTGGGACGTACCCCTATTATCTAGAAGTTAGGGCGGCACAATAGAGGGTTGTGCCTTGACGACACAAGTTAGAGCTTGCACTGGGAGAAGAGTAACGAGCTCAATTATGAACCCAGGAACTCTCACTCCTACATACTCTACCTTATTTATGTGATGGAGCCCCCCCCCCTCTTTCCCTGAATGTGTATGTGGGCTGGCACTAATTTAGCTAGCCCCTTATTAAGTTAATGAGAGAGTGTTTAACTTAGCCTAATTCTAACCCTAAAACCCTACCCAAGGGCGTGGGTTAGGTCAACCCTAGGGGTGTTTCTAACCTTACTAAACACGCTAAACTCATTTACATTAACCAATCAGCCTAACTGGGACGTCAAAATTGGGGGTGGGTTTCTAGAAGGTAAGTTCTAGCTTCGCTTAGAGTTTCCTGCAAATACCTAATGACACCTGGCCGGACCATCACCAGATACTCAAGTGCACTAAGCGGGCCTGTTTCCTACTACATCTAGGGTCTATCAACATATTACAGTAAGTAACAACAGTCAACGTCCAAAGTAAAGGGTCGAGTCATAATAAAAACTTTAAAAATGTCAACGTCCTCATTGAAGTCTAACTCCAAGACTAGATAATGTTAGAAAAAAAATTAATCAAAACTAACATATCACTCTATGTGGAGTTAGTCAAAAGTTCACATAATTTTCATTTACCCCTTTGCATTACACGAAGCCAAGTACTTTAGAACCGTCGTTAACTGAGTTGTAAACCCAGTTTCTGGAGGCACCACCTGCAACATGAAGTCACCTGGAGACTTTTGCACGTCTGCAAAGTCTATCACCCAACCCACACAACACAATGGTTAATTTCTTTACTTAACTAGAATTTATAATGGAGGCCTCTAGTTAGTGTTGCTGCCAACCCTTGGTTAATAAGAAATAAAAGCTTGCTTTATTCCTTAATATTAAACACTATTGACAACTTCTGTCGTCTAATGCACAACAAGCATTTTTGAGTTAATCTCAAATGCTTGACCCCTTCTCATTTCTTTGATTTTCCAATTGTTCCACATTTCTACATGTTATGGTATTATAGCCTCACATTTCTGCATCCCTCAGTGTTTCTCATTACCTCTTTACATAAGGGTCTATTACTATACCTATCCCTCGTTAGTATATAGCTACGCCAAACTAAATATGAGACTTTTATTGGAATCAAGCTCTTTTTCTGATACTAGAGTATTATTCTTGAAACCTTGTTCTTTATAGACATGT
This sequence comes from Selaginella tamariscina, assembly GCA_003024785.1. NCBI lineage: Eukaryota > Viridiplantae > Streptophyta > Lycopodiopsida > Selaginellales > Selaginellaceae > Selaginella > Selaginella tamariscina. The sequence goes on from PUQB01000156.1 coordinate 337,265, forward strand.
CAATTTGGCCAGAGGCGATCCCAAAGGCGCATGGTTGTACACATGTATACGACAAGATCTTACCAATTTAAAATTAGCCCATCCACTTGATGTGTCATTGACATAACTTCATTCCCAATGGGAATCAAATTTAGGTCAAATCTACTACTATAGCACTAATATTCACTTTTTGTAGCCAAGCTTGTACTTTTCATAACACTGACCAGTTCAGGAACAAGAGAAGCTAGCATACTTTTCATATAAACCAATGTGAAAATCAGGAAATTCAACCCATCTCTAATACCTCAATCGACGACCTTTAGATAGCACGTGTCTTAATTGACACTCTCATTATATTTATTCCCCAAAGAGCACAACATACTAGATGCCATTCAATAATTCCTAACTCCCATTTCACTAAGTTCAAAATACCAAATTTTAAAATTTAGTTTCCATGATAAGAGTCTCCTTGAACTTGTAATATTGCACGCTTCATAACATTATATTCATTTCCAACTCTCAAACTGATTATATAAATGTTTTTCAACACTATACCAAAGTATAGCGTTCTACTAATTCGAGCAATTAGTGTTTTAACAAGCAACTTCAAATTAAAACTTAATCCATAAACAGTTGTAATTTCGATATTAATACTCTCAAACGTTCAAATCCTAAGTTTATCAACTAGTTGTTATACTAGCGGATATAACCTTACAATCGTATCAATTTATTAAAATGCTATAACTATAATATAGACATGGTCTTAGTTTAAATGAATCAAACTTCAGTTTTGAGACGGAAATATATGTATACAAACAGTATTATGAGGAACTTGTTCAGAGATTAAGAGAAATCATGAACTAGTGTCTGGTTCATCTAACTGATTTAGTAAGATATCAACCTCTACATAAATGTTATCATAACACTGAAGTGTCATACTAACTTCATGTTTCAGTTATATATCATAATTCAACATATCTCCCTAAACATGAAAAATATCTAGTTCAGTACATCGAACTAAGATGCACTATTCATTAGACACCTAGCAATTCACAAAGCACCACATTGCTCCTCAAGTAATGTTTTGAGAAATGCTTCATTTCTCAATTAACTTGAAAACACATTTCAAGTTACTACACTAAGGTACTACCTTACTAAAGTGTCGAACTCAGATATGCTTAAGTTTTTATATTTCATAATTATGGCCACTTTATGTGATCATAACCAAGTCCCAATATTGAGCGCTCCAAACTTAATATTCAAGAGATATTATTCCATACTTTGATAAGTCATTTATAATCAATTTTAAAAGACTGTTACAAATACTTCCAAAGTCTACGGTATGAATAAGGTGATAGAAAGCCTCATATTTTCGTTCCGAATATTGGACCATGAGTTAAGAACATTGTATCACGATCGTCAAGAAGGGAGATCATCTTCTTGAGCTAATCTAACCACTGGATATCTCACTTTCAAGGATATTGATCCAAATTCAAGATAGAACCAACAACTAACTCAAGGAATATAATTAAACCTTGAGTCAAGAATAATTCTATTTTTCGATATTCCAAAGAACTGAAGATACCTACTTTATAAGTTCTATGAGTGCCTACATTTGCGACCATGATGCAAAGTCAAGAAACTGTCTTTTGACTAATCATATTCGACTCTAAAATAAAATCAATATTGAAAACTAATACCAACTTTTAGTTCTCATCAAATACCGACTCTCTAAGGAGGTACATGCACTTAAACCTCCAATGGCCTACATTTTGCAGAGATGCTCCCTCAACCTCTTCAGCAAGTACCTAGCTACTCCTACATGCCTCTTTGCCTTTAATCCGTCATATAAGGACATGACTGGATTTGATGCAGTAATGTGCAATGTGCAAAACTCAAACTCAATGACGATGAAGTTCATCGCCAACTGCATCTCCTCCACAAGATTTGAGAGCTTCAGTTCTACCTTGCTCATGTATTGTTTCCCCTCTTTTAGATACTTTGTGAGGTGTGCGTTATCGGCCTTCACCTCACCTTCCGATCGTGGGAGCTGAAAAACTTTCTCCACTAGCTTTTATGTGAAGAGGAGCTTCTTCTTTTCCATGTAAGCCACAAATCCCACCTCTAGCTTATCTATCTTCTCCATTAGCATCACCAGTGTGACACATTGCTCATCATGGGACTCTCCATCCCTTAAAATCTATGCATAAGCCCATAAGCCCAACTCCTTTAACATTTTCTCCATGTCTATGGAAAAATTTCATTTAGTATGAACTAATTGCACCTGTCCTAATCGCTCCCCATCGAGAGGATTAACAAGTTTGCGGTAATTGCGAGTGGGCAAACAACCTTTCTTCATTGACATCTCTCTCTTGCTACACACTCTGTGAAACCCTGGATCTATTACCTCGTTTTTTGTGCACTACAAGGAAGAGAATTTACTTTTTAAATCAATATAAATACTATTTCCCTCAATGTTCTCCTGCAATATATACTTCCTTACCTTATTGATATTCACAATTCCCTCAATTTCCTCTCCTTCCAATGTTTCCAACTCTACCACTCCTTCTTCCTTTACAAATTTAACCTGAAAAAAGCCTATCAAATTCAAATTAAGCTTTTAACTCATTTCATCCACCTTTCCTCTATACCAAAGGACAAAGTTCCCTTCTTTTATCTCCTTTCCCCTTCTCTTCCTATCAAGCCAAGCCTTTCTCCTCTTTTGAATTGCTTGTATTATATATAAGGCGTGCATTCTTAGCTCATCCAACTTCTTTAACTCTATTAAATGAGTTGCAAGAGATTCATCTCTCCCATATTATATTGAAGAACCATTTGAAAGGACAGCATAATATACTCCATCGAAGTTATGGCCTCTAATCCATATGCAAGCTTGAAAGGTGTCATGCATGTAGTCACTTTATAAGCTGTCCTATAAGCCTAGAGGACTTCTAATAACTTTTCATCCCAATCTTTTCGATTTTCTTAAATCACCTTCCTTAAAACATTTTTAAGGACTTTGTTTGTAAGCTTAGCCTGTCCATTACCATGTGGGTAATATGGTGTGGACTTTTTATGTTTTATCACAAACTCCTTCATGAGCATTTCTATAGTTTCATTAATGAAATGCTTTTCTCTATCACTCACAATTCCTTAAGAATATCATAAATACTATTGTATTATATATAACTTTTGCTGTATTATACGCATTAGCCCTTCTCATAGGCTCTGCCTTTACCCATTTAGTAATATAATTCATTAAAACCAATATATATTGATTCCTCTTTGAATTCACAAGATTAACTGGTCCTATAAAGTCCATTCCTCATTTTTGGAAAGGTTTTAGTGGGAGAACTGGATTATAAGGTTGTATATGTTTCTTTGGGGGCAATTGTGCACGTTGGCATTTATTGCATGCCTTATAGTAGCTACCTACATCTTTCCATAAGGTAGGCCACCATAATCCTACTTGAAGGATTTTCCTTCTTGTTATTTTCCTATACAAAATGGCCTCCTACAAGGCCTGAATGAGCCTTTTTAAGAACCTCTAGGACCTCTAAAGGGTCTACACACCTAACACTCCATCGAATCCCAATTTATATAACTTTCCTCATACGAGAAAAAAGTGTCGTATCCTCATGACAAATAACTTCCTTTCATCTATTGTCTTATAAATAGGCGGTACTATTCTAGTGGCTAGATATTGTGTTATATGATCTAACCACTTTAATGGAACACTTACACGAAATAGATTTGCGTCAGGAAAGTCATCCATAGTGCGAATAGAAACTTCACTTGTTTTAATGCGACTTAAGTGGTCGGCCTGTTTATGTTGCCTTCTTGGTTTATGAATTATCTCAAAATCATATTCCTGCAGAAGTAAAAACCACATGGCTAACCATAAATTTATTAAGTAAATAAAGTAAAGCCTTATGATGCACAAATTTTTTAACTTTATTAGCCAAAAGGTAGTGTCTAAACTTGTGGATAGCATATACCATCCCCAATGCTTCCTTCTCTGTGGTAGTGTAATTTACTTCCGCAAGTGTTAGCTTGTGGCTAACATAATAAATAAGATGATCCTTTTCGTCCTTCTGCATTTGTGTAAAGATAGCTCCTATAACAATATCAGAGTCATCTACTTGTACATGGAATTCTCAATCCCACTTAGAACTACCAATATTGGGGCCTTAATAAGAGCCTTCCAAAGTTAGTCAAATGCCTCTTAACACTCTGATGTCCAATCATATGGTACATCTGCCTTAAGTAAATTTGTTAAAGGTTTTGAGATCTCAACATAACATTTTATAAATCGCCTATGATAGCCTATTTTGCCTAAAAACTTTTGTAACTCCTTTATATCCTATGGTGGTTGTAAACCCAGAATAACCTTAATCTTATCATGGTCCATCAGTATACCTTCCTTATAAATGACATGTCCTAAAAAAACTCTTAATTTGATAAAGAAGTTACATTTTTTTAGATTTAAAGCAACTAAATTACGCCTACATTTCTGAAAACATTTTTACAGACAATGTAAATGTTTCTCTTTTGCTATAAACTAAAGTCATTCATAAAGACATTCATAAAATCTAAAAGATATTCCCAAAAGGTATATATTATAATCCTTTGAGACATAAAGGGTGCATTACATAAGCCAAAAGACATAACCCGATAGGCATATGCACCCCCATTTTATGTTGATCTTCAAGAGCTACCATCACCTGATTATATCCTGAAAAGCCATCTATAAAGAAATACATTTCATGTCCAGCTACATTATCCAACATTTCCTATGTGAAAGGAATAGAAAAGTATACTTAATTGTAACATCATTTAACTTTTTTATAGTTTACACATACTCTTAGCTTCCCATATTTTTTAGGGACAATTACAAGTGGTGATAACCATTATGCTCCTTGTATAGGATATATAAAGCCAACCTATAACAACTTATCAAGTTCTTCTTTAACCAACTTCGCATAATTGAGATTCATCCTGTATGCACTTTGTTTAATTGGTTAACATTTCGACAATAATTAAATAGTGTGCATACACAATTATGGGGGTATTCCTTTTAGATCTTGATAGGACCATGTAAATACATCTTTATACTTTGTTAACAATGTTAATCTTTTATCTTTAAAGGATTGTTAGTATAAATATAAGTGTAATTTACAGATTGTTCATGTAAGTTAATTTCATAAGGAACAGACGTATAAAATTTTCCCTGCAACCCCAACTTATCCTCTCCCTATTCCTTTTGGGAGATCTTCCTTTTCTCCTTCACAATGGCATATAGATCAAACTCTACAAGGGCTTTCAGATCAGGATATGTCTTTAAAATTTCTTCCTCCTTCTAATCATTCAAGCCCTGCATCCAATTTAATGCAATTGGTTTATCCTTCTTTGCTAGATATCTCTTAGCATGAGTATAGATATCCACCTTCATATCACCTTATTCAATTGTCATTTTTCCTAAGACCCAATCCTGCACAACATGAGCAATCTTAAGCTAAGGTCAACCCAACAACATAGTATATGTTGCCTATCCTTCCATTTGTATGACAATGAAAGATATTTTAAATTTAAGTCCTTCAACGATATGGTGATTGCTCTCACTATGCCTAGTAGCCTTACACATCGTTGATCAACCATTTTAAGATTAAATGAGGTAGGTTGGATTAGTCCTAACCCATCCTTTTTATATACTGTGATACAAAGAACTTGTCCATCATAATCACCTTCATATAATACTTCTTTATCCATTTTATAAACTGTATATCCTTCATTCGAAGGTGATGTTTGTTGAACTAGACTTAATGCATTCAATATATAATTTCTTATGTAAGGAGCTACTTGTATCAAATGTCCAAGCGTAACTTTTACCTCCTAATTTATAGCTTGGTGATACATCGAATCCATTGTCTTATCCTATAATAATAAAAATGAAAAACCTTGTTTACCTTTGTCTATAGCACTTATCATGGAACCATCTGATTCGTTATCAGTCTAACCTTTTTGGTCAAGATTTTGCTCCTGCTCATTTACATTTTCATGTAACAAGCCCACCTTGTTAGGAATAGTACCTATTTGTTCTTCTCCATCAGAAGAATATTCTTTCTCATTCCTTTGAAGAGCTGTAACTACCTTGTAACCAATGGATATTCATCTTTTCGCTCCTCTATTTCAATTAGCTGTGTTGTAGGCTACACATTATTCATCCTGATGGAAGTAGGAGGCTGTCCATTTCGCCTAGGACTTTCCCTAAAGATATGTCCTGCTTCATCACATGTATAACAAACTTGGGAAGGAAAATTCCTACCCTATGGTCTTTGTCTCTCACTTGTCTAATTATATTGATTATTTATACCTCTTTACCTTGATAAGGTCTTTCTTCTTCTATCGTCCATTATATGGACCATTTCTTTCTCCATAATACATGTCCTCTCTATTTTTGTAAGGAACATCATTTCTTCTCTCATAATATCTATTGTTCCTATTTTGATAAGGAACCTCATTCCTTTTGCTATATGATATATTATTTCTATTCTCATAAAGAATAGCATTATCATTCCTATAATTCCCATGGTTCTTATTAGGCGGGAACCTTTTAGAAGGTGGATGTTCATTTGTTCTCCTTTCTCTCTATATATGAGCCACATTCTAATTCAGGAAATGTTTATAATTTTGAGCCACATGTCCTTCCTTTCCGCATATTTGACATGTAAGCAGTTGCAGCCTACATTTCTCCACTGTATGACTAGGATTATTATATTTAGTGCACCATACCTTTGTCTTTATCTCCTCCTTAATTGTCATTCCTTTCAAAATTTTCATCATTTGAGCCAATGCTTTCTCATCTATTGGATATTTATAAACTTTTACTACATCAGCTTCCTCTCCCTCTTCATAAAAGGATTCTTTCTTTTTTCCATATACTTTTAACTTTTCTTTTACAATCTTTTCTATTTACTTTTCTTCTTCTCATATATTTTTAATTAATTAATAAGATCCTCTCTATCCTTTTCATTGATAGTGAGTGCTAAATTTCTATATGGTTTTAGCAACCCTTGCTTATACCATTATAATAAAGCATCCATCTTTACATATGCCTTACACTTTTTCTCATATTTCTTAAAATAGTGTGTATATTCATCTATCTTTTCTGTTTTGCTATGAAGGATGGTTCTTAACTTCTCTAAATGTTCCTCATGCAATTCCTTCTTTCTAAAATATTCCTGAAAAGCATCAATAATCTTCTGATAATTTTTCCTGACTTTCTTTTTAAGATCATAATACCAATCAGAGGCATCTCTTTTCAATGTATGTGGAAATATAAGTAACTTTTCTGCACTCGTCACTTTATACAATTTTATTACCTTTTCAAACTATTGTAAATGTCTTTTCGAGTTCTGTTTCTTTCTTGCTGAGAATGTGATACCCCAAACATTCCTGAAAAAAGTGACATATTTGAATTAATCCTTTGCTTTGGTGTACTTCCTCTTACACCTTCCTCCCTTCCTCCCAGGGAGTTCTTAGAAGATCTTTCTCCTTGCAATCTTGGTATATGAACAAGCACTCCTTCCCTTTCTCTCATAGTCTTCTCGAAACTAGTTGTTTGATATTGCCTCCAATTCTTTAGATCAGCCTCAAATTTCTGTATTGTTTCTGCAATATCCTCCCAAAGATATTTTGACGTCTATTCTCATCAGATTTAGGTTGTTGTTGGGCAGCCACTCTATTGGTCTACCTTTGATTCCTCTGATTAGCTAATTGTCAGAGTTTTTACCTGGTGCCACAAAGACAACTTGCCAGATGCCAACCTTGGAATCCCCTCTCTGGAAACCCCACAAAATATGGTAAAGTAACCCATATTAGGAACCCAACCCTTAAGAACTTAAACCCTAGCTGACCAAGTCCATGAATGAGGTTCACCTTGTGAATTAGGATACACAGACTAGCCGAGCTATAGGTGTCATTCTTAGCTTGGCGTGGTTGAGGTGGTCGGAGCAAGGCCTCAACCACTAGTTTTGTGGAATGTGAACTCGGGCAATGCTTTTAAGCTTGTGAGCAAGTTTTCGGACCAAAGAATTTGACTAACTCCTTGGAAGTGATGTACCTAATCACAAAGGTGAGATCCTACCAACGCTAAGGATAGTCTAACTCAAAGGTGGGATGTACTCCTATCGTGTAAAAGTTAGGGCGGCACAACAAAGGGTTGCACCTTGACGACACAAGCTTAGCTTGCATTAGTAGGAGGTTAATGAGCTCTCTTTTGAACCCAAGAAGCCTCACTACACATACTCTACCTTATTTATGTGCCCCCCCAAGTGAGTAAGTGGGCAGGCATGGAAATGCCAGCCCTTAATGAAATGAGATGCCTAAACCCTAACCCTAACCCTAACCCCTAAGGGGGTATTAGGGCATGGGGTTAGGGCAAACCTAGGGTTAGTTCAACCCTAGGGGTGTCTCTAACCCTTTTTGACAAGCTTTACCTTTTGCAAAAAACCTATTTTGGAATGTCAAACTGGGGGAGAGTTTTCTAGAAGGTAAGTATTACCTTCGCCTAGAGTTTCTTGAGGTATTTAGTAATAGCCGGCCAGAATACCCTTAAACATCTAAGTGCACTAAGCGGGGTTGTTTCTCACTACATCTAGGGTTTGTCACACAATTCGATAGGTAACAACAGTCAAACCCCAAAATAAAGGGTTAAGTCATAGTAAAAAACTATAACATAATATTGGATCAAGACAATGATTTCTCCAAGGTTTCGTTCATTCCTTCTCCTATACACATCCGACTCTATACCTTCTGAGCCATTTTCATCACAAAAATTCTGATTAATTGATCACTTTAAACTCTCTTCTCAATGAATGTTAACACTGCAATGGCAAAATCCCTCCATGGTTGCCAATTGTTGATCAAAAAAACTTCACCTTTCCTATTCAGCCGTTTCCTTTCTCTCAATCGTCAAGAAAAGCTATACACTTTCCTTTTATCAACTCTCCACATATATATGTATTAGATCACCTTCTCCTAGTGCCACAATGACTGGTCTCCGAAGTCAAGGGCAAGAACAAATTTTGGCTATTGCCTTGTTAGATTCACTCATTGGAAGTATACATACCACACACACAAGATCTTATAATATGCACCTTCATTTTTAACATGAATATAAGAGAACAAAGCGTGGATACTCTTTCTCTCGTTGGAACTTCTTTGGAGACCCCTTCTCCTTTGTCCTAACTACCCTTAAGTACTCTTCTTCTCGCCACGTCATCTTTTTTCTTCCGAGACTTCCATTTTCTTTTCCTTATTCCCTTTTCCTTATGGTAAGGATTTTCTTCCTTCATAGCCATTCCTTTTATGCTTCCTATAGACCTTCCTGCCCTTATTCTTTCCACAGTAGGATGTCCTATGCTCCTAACTTTTTACTTTTAATAGAGGCAATGAGCAACCTCAAATGCACTAGTTCAGTCCTTGTTGAGGCCTTGGACATCCTCGATGTCAAAGACAATGCAACTTGTTCGAGGCTATTTATTAAATCCTCATTAGGGGCAGGCTTGAGTTTAATCCTCATTGGGAGCAACCTCAAGTTCGATCCCCATCAAGGCAATGAGGAACCTCGAGTTCAATTCTTATTAAGGGTGGGCTTGAGTTTAATCCTCATTGGGAGCAACCTTAAGTTCAATCCTCATCAAGGCAATGAGGAAGTTCAAGTTCAAACCTCATTGGTGCCTTGATAGGGATGCTCCATCCTCAGTGCCAATGCCAAGGATGTTCAAGGCCCCATCTAAGGCATCGAGTTCAATCCTTGTTGGGGACTTGTACGTCCTTGACGCCACTAAGGATGGTGCAACCCGTTCGAGACTACATGTTCAATCCCCGCTAGGGCTAGCCTTGAGTTCAATCTTTAATACAAGTGGCCTCAATTTTAATCCTCCTTGATGGTGCCTCCATCCTTGGCACTGAGGACATTTGAGGCCACAAGTTCAATCCTTTCTAGGGACTTAGATGGAGCCTTGGACATCCTCGAGGCCATGAGTTTGATCCTCGCTAGGGACTCAGATGGAGCCTTTGGACGTGATCGAGGCCACGAGTTCAATCCTTGCTAGGGACTCATATAGAGCAATTGAAACACACAATCTTGGACGAGATGCACTATCCTTGGGAACAGAGGATGTCCAAGGATTCATGAATAACAATTGAATGACTAAATATGCACTCTTCATAGTCATTGATTTATGAATAATAATTTAGAAACCAAAATATTCATAGTTATTAATTCGTGAATAATAATTGAGAGACCAAAATATACACTTGTCATTGACATTTATTCATAGATAACAATCGAGCAACCAACGAGAATCAAACTCATAGACATCCAATTATCAAACTCGAAGCCGCCCCAATGTCTTTTTCAAGAATTGAACTTAAGGGAAACATGTCTTTTTAAATTTCATTAGCAAGAATTGAACTCAAGAGAAGCATGTCTTTTTAACTTTCATAAGCAATGTGTATTATGCTATACATTATTACAGCAATACCATAGTAAACCATAATAATAACTTATTTCTAACATTAAAAATTATTACATAGTTTTTATTATGACTCCTCTTTACTTTGGACGTTGATTGTTGTTACCTATTGAACTATGTTGACAAGCTCTTGATGTAGTAGGAAATAGGCCCGCTTAGTGCACTTGGGTATTTGGTGATGGTCCGGCTGGGTGTCATTAGGTATTTGCAGAAAACTCTAGGTGAAGCTAGAACTCACCTTCTAGAAAACCCTTACCCTGGTTTTCCATGTCATGGTTGGGTTAATGGTTGGTTTCGGTGAGTTCAGCATGTTGGATATGGGTAGAAACACCCCTGGGGTTGACCTAACCCTATGGTTTCCCTAATCCCATGCCCTAAACCCCTTAGATTAGGGTTTAGGGGTCAATGGGTCATTTAGGACGTGATTTTATAATGTAAGTGTTTACATATTCATAACATAATATTTTAGTATTGGAAATATAAATGGGGGGGCTCTATGACATATATTAAGTAGTACATGTAGGAGAGCTCCTGAGTTCATAATTGAGTTTATTGCTCTTATGTTGGTGGAAGCTTTAGCTTGTTTTGTTAAGGTACAACCCTCTGTTGTGCTGCCTTAACTTCCAGATGATAGGGGTACATTCCAACTTCGGGGTAGCTTACCCTTAACATTGGCGAATCCTGGGAGGTCTTATTGGAATGTACGTTCCAATAGGCAAAGGTTAAGGCTTGTCTATAGCCTCCTCCTCCATGTCAAGCTAGGTGTAGCACTCATGGCTAAGCAAGGCACATCCGTGTCCTTGTCCAACTATGGGTGTGGGATCTTATTTGACAGGTTCATGTTACCTAGTTTCTAAGGGTTCGTTAAGGGGTTCTAGAGTTGGCATTTAAGAGCCACATTTGTGGCACTTTGTGCAATTCTTGAATCTAAGGGGCTATGGCATGATAGCCCACATTATAGAAGGTAGTGTCACATGGAAATGTGACACTGGGCTAGACATCACACGATACAACACCCAAGGCACGCCCTTTGAGGTTGTGTTATGGGTTTGTCGCCAAGGGGTTAGATACTCTAGCAAACATGCATGCTTGTGCTTGCACTAGGGTGCTAAGCCTTGGGCATCCACTCAAGGGAGATTAAGTCTTGTAACTAGGTGTGCTTTGGCACACTTGGCTAGGGAAGTGTTCTAATTGGAATCCAGGGGTTCAACAACCTAAGCTTGTTAGCATGAGCCTTTTCGTGAAGCACTCGTAAGGTCATGTACTTAGGGTTGTCCAAACCTAACCTTGGGGAGTTTGCTTAGCAGAATACTCGTGTCCACCTACAACACACACTCGTGTCCTTACTAAGTACTAGCCCTAGGTCTAGGGAATAACTTGACCACTCAAACCCTTTGGCTCTTCTTGTTACAATTGTTATGAAAGACATTCTAGATAAGTTATAAATACATGCATGAACAAAATAGAAGAAAACATGGACAAAATTTAAGCAAATTAATTATTGAAAATCAACATTGACGTGTATACAATGTTTCTAATATGTTATTAGAGATTCTTGGTATGTCAAGGATACACTTTTAATAAGGTCGTTTAAACACATTTGATAAAGGGTTTCTAGGGTTTCAAATGATTGTGTAGACATGGATTCGTGAGAGGAAATAAATTCGAAAAATGAATTGGCAATAGTTGATCGATTACTCCCATAGCAATGTCCAAGTTGAATCCCTCACATCAGTTCATGCCAAGAGTTGTAGTGACTTCTCCCCCTACATCAGAACCCAAATTTGCAATTCATGTATGTTGTCTCTAATCTGCAGCTAATAGCAGCACCTCTTGCAAATTCAAAGTATGAGTAAGCGAAAGGCATCAATGTGCCTACTCTCATAATGTTAGAGTTTTTACTTGGTGCCACAAAGGCGGCTTGCCAGATGCCAACCCTGGAATCCCCTCTCTAGAAACCCCACAAAATCTAGTAAAGCCCATATTAGGAACTCAACCCTTAGGAGCTTAAACCCCTAATTGACCAAATCCACAAACGAGGCTTACCTTGTGAATCAGGATACACGGACTAGCTAAGCTATAGGTGTTGTTCCTAGATTGGCGTGGTTGAGGCGGCTGGAGCAAGGCCTCAACCACTAGTTCTGCAGAACATAAACTTGGGCAATACCTTTGAGCTTGTGAGCAGGTTTTCGGACCAAGGAATTTGACTAACTCTTTGGAGTGATGTACCCGATCACAAAGGCGAGATCCTGCCAACAATAAGGATAGTATAACCCAAAGGTGGGATTGTCTTGTGGAAGTTAGGGGGCATAACAGAGGGTTGTGCCTTGATGACACAAGCTTAACTTGCACCGATAGGAGGTTAACGAGCTCTCTTTTGAATCCAGGAAGCCTCACTACATATACTCTACCTTATTTATGTGATGGAGCCCCCCCTATTTTCCTAAATGAGTAAGTGGGCTGGCATGGAAATGAAAAAAGATGCTAACCTAAACCCTAACCCTAACCCTAGGGGGTTATTAGGGCAACCCTAGGGGTGTCCCTAACCCTTTTTTGACAAGTTATACTTCTACAAAAAACCTATCTTGGAACGTCAAACTGGGAGAGAGTTTTCTAGAAGGTAAGTTTTAGCTTCGCCTAAAGTTTTATGCAAATACCTAATGACACCCAGCCAAACCATCATCAAATACCCAAGTGCACTAAGCAAGCATGTTTCCTACTACATTTAGGGTTTGTCAAACAACTTGGTAAGTAACAACAGTCAAACCCCAAAGTAAAGATTCGAGTCATAGTAAAAACTATGACACACTCCTCGCCTTTGAAAATATCAATGTTCTTGTTGACGTCCAACTCCAAGACTAGACTAGGTAGAAAAAATTAACCAAAAACTAATGCTAATCACTTTATGCGAAGTCAGCAAAAATTCACAAGTTTTATTACCCCCTTGCATTACGCGAAGCCAAGTACTTCACAACCATCATTCACTAAGTGACAATTTAGCTGCAGGAGGCACCACCTACAATGAAGTCATTTGGAGACCTTTTGCACATCTGCAAAGTCTATCACATGACAACAACAACAAGTTAGTTAATTTCTTTAAGTTAACTAAAATTTATATTGGGGTTGGCATTAGCTTCCCCAATTGGCAATAGTGGAGAATAAAGTTTTTCCATACAATAGACCCATGTTTAATTCCCATGCATGCACTTTATAACATATGATGCTAATTGGCAATAGCTTCTTAGTTGGCATTAGTGGTAAAACAAAGTTTGTCATATAGTAGACCCAATTTCAATTCTCATGCATGAAATTTTTAACATATATGTTGACTTCCCATGCATTAATTTTTTAATATAATGCTAACTCAGGTTGTTGATTGGAGTGATTGACAATAGTTTTCCTAGTTGACACTAGTGGGGGTTCAATTCCCATAGTGAACTTTTTAACATATATGTCATTTTATCTAGTTTTATATGCTCATTACAGCTTATTTCAAAAATAAATAAAGTACTTAAGATCTACATAATATATCCAGTTTCCCTAGTTGGCACTAGTGGAGAACGAAAAAAGTTTTACCCCACACTAGACCCAGGTTTGATTCCCATGCATGAACTTTTTAACACAATAGACCCAAGTTTGATTCCCATGCATAAACTTTTTACCATATCAAGTTGCCAACTATGGTAGTTGGCAATAGCTTCCCTAGTCAGCATTAGCGGTAATATAAGTTTTGTCACACAATAAACCCAAGTTTGATTTCCATGTATAAACTTTTTAATACCCAAGTTCGATTCCCATGTATGAACTTTTAATATATTATGTCATTTCATGTTGTTGACTCAAGTGGTTGGCAATAGCTTCCCTAATTGGCACTAGTGATAGTACAATGTTTATCACACAATAGACTCAATTTTGATTTCTATACATAAACTTTTTTAACATATTATGTCGACTTAGGTTGCCAACTCATGTGGTTGGTTACTATTGCTAGTGTTGATTGGAGAAGATATTCAATGTTTTGTCACACAATAAACTCAGATTTGATTTCTATTGATGAATTTTTTAACATATTATGTTGGCTCTAATATGTTGGGTCATGTTGCTAACTCAGGTGCTTGGCAATATCTTCCCCAGTCAACACTCACATACTCAAGGGTAGCTAGTTTGGTGTATTATGAGATCTTTCATTTGCATGGTCTTTCGGATGAAGCCATTAGTAATAAGGCACTAGTGGTGGCTGATTTGGTGTATAATTGTGAGATCTTTCATTTGCATGGTCTTTCGAATGAAGCCATTAGTGATAAGGCACTAGTGGTATACAAGCTTTGTCGCATGGTGATTCAGATGAAGTCATTAGTGATAAGGCATGTACTATGAGATCTTTTGTTTGCATAGTCTTTCAAATGAAGCCATTAGTGATAAGGCACTAGTGGTAATACAAAGTTTTGTCGCACGATCTTTTACACAAAGCCATTAGTGATAAGGCACTAGTGGTAATACAAAGTTTTGTCGCATGATCTTTTACACAAAGCCATTAGTGATAAGGCACTAGTGGCAATACAAAGTTTTGTTGCACGATCTTTTACACAAAGCCATTAGTGATAAGGCACTAGTGGTAATACAAAGTTTTGTCGCACGATCTTTTACACAAAGCCATTTTAGTGATAAGGCACTAGTGGTATTATAAAGTTTTGTCACACGATTTTTCAAATGAAGCCATCAGTGATAAGGTACTAGTGGTAAAGTTTTCTCACATAGTAGATGTAGGTTTGATTTTGTTACATAATATGTCATAGTTTTTACTATGACTTGACCCTTTACTTTAGAGGTCAATTGTTGTTACTTACTATACTATGTTGATGGACCCTAGATGTAGTAGAAAACATGCCCACTTAATGCACTTGGGTATCTAGTGATAGTCCGGTCGAGTGTCATTAGCTATTTGCAGAAAACTTTAAGCAAAGTTATAACTTACTTTCTAGAAAACCCACCCTCGATTTTGATGTCCTAGTTAGGTTGATTGGTAAGGCAAATGAGTTAGGTGTGCTAAGTAGGGTTAGAACACCCCTAGGGTTGACCTAACCCTAGGGTTTCCCTAACCCACGCCCTAAAACCCCATCCCCTTGGGTAGGGTTTCAAGGTTAGGAATTAGGCTAGGTTAAACACTCATCTTGTTAACTAATAAGGGGCTAGCTAATTTCGTGCCAGCCACTTGCACATTTAGGGGGAGGGGAGCTCCTTTACATAAATAAGGTAGAGTATGTAGTAGGAGAGCTCCTGGGTTCATGACTGAGTTTGTTGCTCTTCTGCCGATGCAAGCTTTAGCTTGTGTCGTTAAGGCACAACCCTCTGTTGTGCTGCCCTAACTTTCATATAACAAGGGTACGTCCCACCTTCAGGGTATCTCACCCTTAACGTTGGCAAATCCATACCTGGAAGGTTTTGTCAGAATGCACGTTCCAAGAGGCAAAGGTTGAGGCTTGTCTCCAACCTCCTCCTCCACGTTAAGCCAGGTGTAGCACTCATGGCCAATCCATGTACTTGTTCAACTGTGGGTGCGGGATCTTATTTGACAAGTTCACGTTACCCAATTCCTGAGGGTTCACTGAGGGGTTCTAGAGTTGGCCTTTAGGAGCCACATTTGTGGCACTTGGTGCAACTCTTGAATCTAAGGGGCTATGACATGATAGCCCACATCATGGAAGGTAGTGTCACATAGAGATGTGACACTGGGCTACAGGTCACATGATACAACGCCCGAGACACGCCCTTTGGGTTGTGTCATGGGTTTGTCGCCAAGGGGTTGGATACTCTAGCAAACAGGCATGCTTGTGCTCGCACTAGGGTGTTAAGCCTTGGGCATCTGCTCAAGGGAGATTAGGTCTCGTAACTAGGTGTACTTTGTCACACTTGGCTAGGGGAGTGTTCTCCTTGAAAACCAGGGGTTGAATAACCTAAGCTTATTAGCATGAGCTCTTTCATGAGGCACTCGCAAGGTCATGTACTTAGGGTTGTCCAAACCTAACCTTGGGGTTTGCTTAGCAGAACACTCATGTCTCACTTAAGAACTAGCCCTAGGTCTAGTGTATGACTTGACCACTCAAATCCTTAGGGTTAGTCGTGGTTCAGGCCCCTTGTCACCCTAAAGGGGTTGTACTCTTGGATGAGGGTGATTCATCAAGGGGTAAATGATGATGCCTTAGCTCTATCATGGGGGCATGTGTGAAACACATCTCCTTTGTGGGGTTAGGGCATGAGCCTGTCTAGGTCTACTGGATAGGATCCTAAAGTCTACTCAGGATATCTTTTAGGGTTCGGGGGATGGTCATTCTAGGGGACTTAGGGTAGGACTCTAAGTCTTCTTTTTAACCAGGCATTTAAGTCAGACTCTCGGGGTCATCTTGAAAAACTTAACGTTGCTCACACAAGGAATTAATGCCGGAAGGCCACTTGGTAGCCACGTGTTACCACGTGATAGCCCTCTAGGTTAAAATCCTGACAATTGGTATCGGATCTTAGGACTGTCTAAAGTTGTAGGATGTTTCAAGGTTTAGTTAGTTCTAAATTTTGAAGAAATATATCACTCTCGGCTAACGTTTGAATTTTGTGTGGAGAGTTGTTCCTAAGATCTATAACTCTTCATAGTACACCTACTTCATAAGTGGGTGTGGGTTATGGACTCGAATGTCAAAGGTAGCCACTTAAAAGTGGGTTTTGTGATATAAGTCTACACATTATTGAAAATTTTTCTTTTTCCTTTAAGGTGTTTAAATTTAGAATAACACGTGATTTGAAAACATGACAGTGTCGATTGAGTTTTGGCTTAGGTTAAGATTCAATATCGTGTTCAGCAATAATGTTCAAACGAGGAAAGGCTTATGTTAAATGTGTGTCTTTGACTTCGGAAGAAGGGGCATATTCAAACATAAAAGTGAATACTACATTTTGATAGAAGATGTAAAATAAGCTCTCATTATAGTGCATGTTTTCAAGAGTATAACTCCAGAAGTAGACTATGGTGATGAATTTATAATACAACAGAAAATCGAATATTAACATTTGATGAATATGTTAAGCAGTTGGTTCAAAGATCCAATGTAATCAAAGTATTGTCCGATGTTCACAATATTTTAATGACGCTAGCTACAAGTAACATTAGGTGAAATAATTTACTAAGTTTAAGTCACTTAATTTGAACATGTACAACTTGAAACCTTAATTAGTTGTAAGTGCGCATTCTGTATTTAAGTTAGCTAGCTCAACTAATTTAATTATGAAGTTGTCTCATGTGAGAACATGAGAATCAGATAAATAATAGCTTTTCGTAGTAGATGGATTTAATGCTGCATCCTTATTGATACAATTTAAGGGTAGATGGCATGATCTACCAGAAAGAGTAATGTTGGAAATATATGTTTACATTTTCAGTTTATTGAGTAATAAAGAACTTGCATAATGAAGGCATTCGGCGCACACTTGTGCATTTTCATTAATCTTGAAATCTGTAACGTTGTTTGCAATGTGGAGATAAGCTCTTAAATAAGGGTAATTCCTTGGTTAAGAAGAGCATGATTTGGGATTCTCCACTTTGTTTATCGTTTTATCAACTCTCTCCACACACACACACACACACACACACATATATATATATATATATATAGATAACCTTCTCCAATGCCAAATGATTGGTCTCTAAAGTCAAGGGCAAGAACGGGTTTTGGTTATTACCCTGTTAGATCCATTCATTGAAGGTATACATACTACACACACAAGATCTTATAATATGCACCTTCATTTCTAACATGAATATAAAAGAACAAAGCATGGAAACTCTTTCTCCTGTTGGAACTTCTTGTGGCTTTTGTTTGAAGTTATCCTGAGCTCTGGACTTCGGCTTCGCACCTTTCCCCCAGACCTCGTGGTCCTCTTCACTAACACTGGCCTCTCCACCTTTAACTTCTTCTTCTTGTGAGTCTTCTCCACCTGTTTCTTCTCCTCTCCCTGTAGGTCATTACATGATTCTTTTCCTTTCATTTTTTGCCCTTTACACTTCGTTTGCCTCTTTTGAAACAACTCCGTTTCCTTTTGCACTCATTTCATACGAACCACTATCTCCGGCCCCTCCGACTCTCCGTATTGGCACACATAGTCCGCAATCACCTGCACCCATGTGAATGCCATCATTCTCCTCTCTTCTCCAGTTAGGAAAGTATAGCCTTTCTTGACGGTTGAGAGAAAGGAAATAGTTAAATAGGAAAAGGTGAACTTTTCCTGATCAATATCCTTGATAAGGATCAAAAAGTTGCACCGTCCTCGGCACCAAGGATGTCCAAGGCCTCAACAAGGAGGATGAGGATCGAACTCGTAGCCTCAAATGGTGCATTCCAAGGTTAAGATTGAACAAACAACCTCGAACAAGTTGCACCATCCTCAGCACTAAGGACAAAACATTCTTTATTCAAGGCACTAACAAGAATCGAACTCGAGGTTGCCCGTTACTAAGAATTAACAATTTTGATTTAAACCTTAGTTTAAATCACTAAATAAATCATGATTATTTAAATTAACAAATTTCAAATCAATTTATATAATATTTTGAGTGATTTAAAATTATATCAAATATATAAATTTAATCTTATATTCTTTAATTTTATGAATACATTTCAATTTTTTATTATTAAAATTATTAATATATATATTTTTATTAGAAATTAGGGTTTACTATTTATGAATAATAAAACTATGGTTTAAGCCAAAAAATTTAATCCATTGCAAGGATCAAACCCTAGTGGGGGATCTAACGTGCAAACTCAAACGGGATTCACTAAGGATGGAGTATCCCCATATGAGGCCACAATTTTGATCCTTGTTGGAGGTCCTTGGCGGCAAGAATGTTCAAGGCCTCTAATGAGGATTGAACTCAAGGTCATCCAATGGGATCAAATCTTTCAACCTCAAGGCAAATGCATCATCCTTAGTTAGAGGATCGAATTTGTAGCCTTGGATGGGGATGCAACAAGGAACAATTGGAAAGTAAGGGGACAAATAACCATGACACAAGCTTTGAAGATCATTCACAAGTCCATCTTAGTTGCCTCACAAGCAGCAAAGAAATTGCCTCACAAGCAGCAAAGAAATTAAGTCTTGAACAATTAGTTCTTCTTGAAAACTTACACTTGACAATATCGACTTATATGGCAAGAACCCTTTTAATAAGAAAGGTCTCTCTCTCTTTCTATCTCTCTCTCCATATATATGTGTTTGATTACATTTGGCATTCTCAAAAGAACTCGATGGATACAATAGTTCAGGCACAACTTGACTTAATTACGTCTAAGCGTTGGGTTAAAGGTTTCTAGTGTAGTAGTGCCACATGTGAAGATTCACTCCCATGTGATGGTGAGGAGTTTTTGCCAAACTCACAATAGATAAGCCAACTTGGTCCAATAGATGATTTGCTTCATATTATTGTTCTTGCATATGGCAAATTACAAGAAATAGGTTTAGTTAAGCATGTAAACAACAAGGGACTGTTTGTTGAGAAACTAATTAAACATGCTAAAGACTTTTAAAAATATGTATTTAGCAAAGGTGTAGGTTTACAGTCAAGCAACAAAGAAGGGTCCAAGAAGCCTCAAATGGCTAAAACCTTTTAGCACAAGAAGATGTTCCTTTAAAGGATGTACTTAGCCAAATGATCAAGTCTCCCAATCCATCTATAGGAGTAGGTGTGTATGTGTGTGTGTGTGTGTGAGAGAGAGAGAGAGAGAGAGAAAGAGAGAGAGAGATAGTATTGAGAATTCTTTTATTTCAGGTGGGGAAGTATCTCCAATTAAGCCTATTGGAACAAAGAGAATTTGACACCCTTGCACTCGTTATAACAATAATTTTGTGGTGTCTCAATCTACATGGGGTGCCTCACTAGTTAAGCAAATCCCCTAAGCATGTTTGCTCTTAAGAAGGCATAGAAGATGATTAATTCATTATTAATAGATACTTTTTTAAGTGCAGATTTTTATATAGGATTAGTGTATATCTATGTGATTGAAGTTGATTTAACATTTTTAGCTATCTTATTTGCTCGTCTTATGTAACTACACTATTTAAACCATGCAATAAGACTATATATTTTATAAATATATTTAGTAAGTGCATTCTCTATAAATAACTATATTTTTATCATTAAAAGTTTATGTTTTTATATTTTGGTCAAATTATAATGAAACTTGGTAACAAAATATTGAATATATCACAAGTTCACTCAGTAATATCCTCATGAATGTTCATCTCTAATGCATGAAGGATATATATGTGGTCTTTAACCCAATAAATGCACAAGTCAACTTTCATGATCTTTCTCTTCAAGCATTCTTATTGAAACATTTGGCATCAAAACTAAGTAAGCATTTAGATTTATTAGATCTTCATCTTCAAGCAAGACAAAGCCTCATTCAAGACCCAATGCACTCTCAAAGTACAAACCTTATATAACAACATCCCTCACATTGTGTGTGTTCCCATACTCATATGTGAAGCTATATGTAACTTCTTTAGCTAGCTCAATACATTTTACCAACCAATAATCATCACAATCAAAATAACAATCCTTTGCCCTTTTGTAATAGAAAAAATTTCTCCCAAGTTCACTAATATGCCTAAAACCCCTATGTCAAAACTGAAGTTCATTTTCATCCATGTCAAGATGGTTTTCATCTTCTTCCACAAACACATCCTCAAATGGAGACTCATTGATGTTCAAGTTTCTTCTATAGCATTCATCACAAAAGCAAGACAACCTTTGTGCCCTTACATGATTGATACCCATAGTTTCCCACGAAAGAAACTTTTTCGCTTCATATGTAGGATACACTCTATATGGAGTTTCATATCTTACATCCCTTACACCAACATCTCACCAAAATCATTTCACAAACCTCTCATGTGCAACACAATCCACTTTTGTTGTGTAGAAACCTCACACATGCCATATGTAACCACATCCTAAGCATTGCTCATGTAAATACCATCGTGTATTTCTTTCATATATTATTCTTTAATAGCTCCATCCACTTCACACTTACCATGACTTGGAGATGAGAACATGTGCTTGACAACCATGCTCGTCTTACTTGCATAAGTCATAAGAAAGCACAAAAAGTTCCTATTGTGAAACTAGGCCAAGGTATTATCTAAGCATGTATAGTGTTTCTTAAGAGTTACTCGTGAAGATAGCTAGTGATAATGTATCTCAAGACAGTGCACTACAAAATGCATCATGTGTCATGTCATCACTCATGAAAACATGGAGTTCCTTGATAAGATCATCTTCAAAATACCATAAAGTTTTGATGGTATGTATGACACAATAACAAAACGAGAAACTTGTGCCTAGCTTTTAGAATAGCATAATTAAATATAGAGTAAATGCAGTCTTATAGCAATGTTCAGATGAGAACACTAAAGTGCTTATCTTGCCATCATGCATTGAATGCTCTGAGATTACATGAATGATCTAAGATACATCTTAAATTCAACAACTCTCCACTAGTTTTAAATCGTCTTTCAAATGTCAAACACAAGAATTTGTGCAATGCTTGTGCTAAGTTTCTCTACAAAAATTCAAATTATTGATATATGTTGAAACTTTGTTAATCTACCCATAACCAAATATAGGACAATTCGCCAACAAACTCACTATTTTCTTGATTTAGAAGTAGCAGAGTTTGACTAGATGATGAACTATATATATGCCTTTTTATTTAATAAAGTTCTATACTATTTATTATGCAATTCATTTACAGTTGATATTGTTTCTCACATTTGCTTCATTATCTTAATAGGAAACATACAAAGAACTCATTGTTGAAATGAGTTTATTTGTATGTATGGAGACTTGCATGTAGGGACTTGTCCTACGATTTACATGTCTTCAACACAATGAAATCTCCGAGCAAAAGTCTGATGTAATCAAGAAGCACTCTAAAACCTTCCCATGTGATTAAGCTCTTGCTATTGTCCCAGTGTAGTTCCCCTCACAATGAAATTTTGTCTTTCTTCTCGACATGGAATGGTTGTTGACCCAATCCAAATTGAAAATGTAATGGACTATCTGGACCTATGTGTTATTCATTCAAAACATTGTTAATAAATACAACATTCACAAATAATACTTACAAGATCTAGGCTTTTGTACATGAATCCATCTATGTCAATAAACACTAAAGCACATCTCTCTTAACCCTTGCTTCTAAACTTTTTGTCTTTGAAGAACACTTGTGTGGACACCATCCATTTGAGATGGACAAGGTTTATTGACATTATATATTTCTATTTGAATTAACATTTTTGTGCAATCATTCTTATTTGATTGCAAGTTGATGGTCACATAGAATATTATAGTTTATGTCAGCCTAAATCATATATCAAAACCAAATCAGCTGACAACATTGAGGTCCACACTACATATGCTTAGTCAATAACACTTGATATTTTACATTAGGAGTAGCATTTACATTTGCATTTTAAAGCACCCAGTTTCACATTATCACCTCTATATATTCATGTTCAAATAATTCCATGTTTCAATAATGAGGACGAGGCAGTCTCTTAGTTGGATGAAGTGAAAGGCAAACATCTCGTGAAATTCTTCGTCTACTATGTTGAAAAGACTAGTGTCCCACTCGGCCCCATATGCTAAGCCCGTCTTCATCACATTACTCTCATGGGACTCCCTAACATGCCAGCAATCTCGCACAATTGGTTGATTTGCTACATAAGGAACGTTATAATATTGTCAAGCACTTACACTATGCACTTACCATATGAGGATGTTTAATTAAGTACATCACCCCATCTTTGACAAATACAAGAAAGACTAGGATGCTTTACTTTTTCTTCATTCTCAATGCTCATTAGTGTGCTTGATATCATTTATCCTCACTACTTTTCATTTGAAAGAGAAGGAGATAAAATCTACCTTACTCAAAAATATGGCATCCTTAAAACTCATTAACTATATATTAATGTTGTATTACTTAACATAAATATACTCCATTGGTCTACTTTCTAATAGAAGGATATTTATAAATGCATAACCATGCGTGTCACTATCCATGGTTGGTAGGACATTCTTGCAACTTAGGAATCCATAAGCACAAACACCAACTATGTTGGTGTGTGTAGGGATGTGTCAAATATGCAATAAACATTGCACATACACCAACTTCATTAATATTTGTGGGCATGCATTCCAATTGAATTTCATCATCTTAATATCTAAACGTAAATGTAGTTTAACATGATGAACATATTTGCCTTCAAGAGAGCAGATCCATTAAAATTCACACAACGAAAAAGTAAATGGGAATTTGAATGTTATTGTTTTAACAAAATTAATAGTGTCGACATTGCAATTTCATTATGAAAGTATGTTGGTTTAGAGTAGATAAAGCATCTAGCTACTCCAAACCCATGCACTTTCAAAATTGAGTTGAGGTCTTCCCAATAGTTAACCAACATGTTGTGCATGCTTACATACACCAATTTCAGTTTTTTAATTTATGGGGATGCATTCTAATTGAATTTCATCATCTTAGGATCTAGACGTAAATGCAATGCAGTCTAACATGATGAACATATTTGCCTTCAAAAGAGCGGATCCATTAAAGTTCACACAACAAAAAAGTAAGTGGGAGTTTAAATGTTATTGCTTTAACAAAGTTAATAGTGTCAACACCACAATTTCATCATAAAGTATGTTGGTTTGGAGTAGATAGAATAATTTAGCTACTCCAAACCCATGCACTTTCAAAATTGAATCGAGGTCTTCTCAATAGTCAACCAACATGTTGTGCATGCTTATATACACCGATTATTTTTTTATTCGATGAAAATTGGCTAAAGTTGAAAATGTTATCTCAAAAAATGCAGTTCCTTGAATAACACAATGTCTATTGTTATAGGAACTACAAACTCAAAAAAGGTTTGTCACGAACTTGTTTTACAATTAAAACAGTGTGTGTTGCTACATGAGCCTTACGCACTCGTCATTGGTTTATTGCAAACCCAAATTGTGTTCGCATTGAACCTTTTCCTTTTCTTTGAATTTATTATGAACATTGTGATGTTTCAGATTGAGTTCACTGTCATAGTTGACTTTGATTGTTGCTAACTTCCACTGACTCACCTTTAACTCACCAACTCACCTCACCTCGCTACACCTCACCTTAGAGAATGACTGTGATTGCTTGATACCATCTACATGGTGTTCTCTTTCATGTGTGTAGTCATGCTCCCTTACACGGTACATAACAATGGACAATAGTTTACCAAAAAGAAATAATTTCTTTTATACAATCAAATTTATTGTGTTTAATGACTCATAATATTAGAAGCATTTTATATTATTAACATATAATTAAATACTCTTAATTAACAACATAAATACATTGGTTATAATGCAAGAGCTTCCACCCTACTAATCAATTTGTACTAGTATAAGTTGAGAGGGAGACAATTGGTTTGTGGAATACAAGGGATATTTGTATGTTTGAAAATGTAAGTAGGGCATGTTCATCATGTCGGAGCTCCACCTGCCTTAATAAATTCATGAACCCAAACTCAATTGTGCATATGTGAGAAGAACTTGAGCATTTTAAAAACTTCACTTAAATATGACAACATAATCTTCTTACCAATTCAATTTAAAGACTTTGTTCTTCATATATTGATTCATACAAATGCTTAATCACCTTAGATGAACAAATGTTGAGCCAATTATCAAACCTAGAACCATCATACTAGGGTACTTAGGGTATCCCTGGCAGTGAACCATAAATTCATAATAAATATAGTATATAGCCCTTTGTAAATACATTTATAAAATGAGTCCGGATGCACCATAAACTCACCATACCGTGTGATATGTGTCTTGGTTTTTCCTCATCCACACTTCACCAACTCACAATGGATCCTGTTGTGAAGCTCTTGCAAGAGAGTAGTGATGATGATGAGCTATATTTCAAAGACCATGAGGATGATGCAATGTTTTTGTCAGTAGTTACTCAACAACAATCTATTATTATTGTACATGCAACACATTGGTCGGTTGACATGAGACTTGGTGGATCAACACAAGGTCGTCTCATCAACAAGGTTCACAATCGTGCACATGGACACGAGCGCTTGATGAAAGATTATTTTGTAGAGAACCTGATCTATGAAGCTATTGATTTTTTTTGCTAGTTCCATATGTCCCATCCACTATTTCTCTGCATTGTGAATTGATAGTTTGTGCAAAAGCCAGATGCAACATGGCAAATGGGCTTCTCAACACTATAGAAGTGCACCTTGGCAATATGTTAATTGGTCTACGGTGTCTCACTAGATTTGTTGGATGAGTCCCTACTCATGGCAAAGAGTACTAGTTGTGAATGTCTACAACACTTTGTCATAGCAATTGTGCAAGCATTTGGTGAGTGTTATCTGTGCTAACCAAGTGAACAAGATGCGCAAAGTCTATTAGCGGAGAATGTGGCTTGTGAGTTCCTAAAAATGCTTGACTCACTCGATTGTATGCATTGGTTTTGGAAAAATTGTCTTGTTGCATGGGTTGAGCTAATACACTAGCACCTTTTTTAGCATGTCAAGAGCACACAATGACATCAATGTGTTGGATCATTCAAAGATATTCCATGAGCTTGTCAATGGACGAGTGACACCTACCATTAACGGGCACAACTATGGGATGGACTATTATCTAGCTGATGGTATATATCCAAACTATGCCCACCTCATAAAGACCATTTGGCTCCCACAAAGTGCCAAGGAAAAGGTAAATATGGTCATGTACATGCTAGATAGTACTAATATCAATCCTTTACACTATATAACATTTTGCACAAAAGCAGGAGGTAGTGCGTAAAGAAGTGGAGTGCATTTGGTGTATTGCAAGCTCAATTTGCCATCATCTATGGGACGACACACATGTGGCATTTAAAAAACCTAAAGACAATAATGATACCATGTGTCATAGTTTTTATTATAACTGCTCTTTATTTTGAATGTTGATTGTTATTACTTATTAAACTATGTTAATAAACTCTATGTGTTTAGGAAACATGCCTGCTTAATGCACTTGGGTATCTCGATTGGGTGTAAGTATGTGTCATAGTTTTTATTATAACTGCTCTTTATTTTGAATGTTGATTGTTATTACTTATTAAACTATGTTAATAAACTCTATGTGTTTAGGAAACATGCCTGCTTAATGCACTTGGGTATCTCGATTGGGTGTCGTTAGATACTTACAGAAAACTCCATGTGAAGCTAACACTTCCATCTAAAAAACTCTTACCCTTTTTTGTGTCTAGATTGGGTTACTGGTTAGCTTTGGTGAATTCGACATATTTAGAAACACCCCTAGGGTTGACCTAACCCCATGTCTTAAACCCTTGGGTTAGGGTTTAAGGATTGATGAGTCGTCAAGTGAGTTCACACCCTAAACCTAGTTAAGCTTACCAAATATATTTCTGTTGGGAATGAGATTTCGTGCTAGCCCACTTCATAAAATAGGAAAACAAGAGGGGCTCTATCACATAGCTCTAGCTTGTGTCATTAAAGTACAACCCTATGTTGTATAACCTCAACTTTCAAACGATAGAGGTACGTCCCACCTTCAAGGTAGCCTATCTTTAACATTGAAGAATCCGTGTCTACAAGGTCTTGTTGGGTTGCACATTTCAAGGATCAAAGGTTGAAGCATGTCTCCAGCCTCCTCTTCCACATTAAGTTAGAAGTAACACTCACAGCTAAACAGGGCACATCTGTGTTCTTGTCCAATTATGAGTGCAGGATCTTGACAAACATATTCTCTTTACTAAGATCCCAAGGGTTCACAAAGGGGTTCTAGAGTTGGCATTTGTGAACCACGTTCGTGGGGTTATGGTGAAATAACCCCCATCTTAAGAAATAATGTCACATGAAGATATGATATTAAGCTAGATAGCACACAGTACAATGCCTAAGGTAGGCTCTTTGGGGTTGTCTCATGGGCTTAATGCTGAGGGGTTAGATACTCTAGCAAGTAAGCATGCTTGTGCTCACATCAAGATGCTAAGCATTGGGCATTGGCTCAAGGGAGGTTAGGTCTCGTAACTAGGTGTCAAAACATAAAAGGGTGGACCACTTTAAAGGACATTAAAAATTAATTTAAAAAAACTTGTAGACCATTAGCTATGGATAAGCTGGGCCATATGACCAAATTTAGATCTAGAATGGTCCAATGACATTTAACTATGTGTATCTTGTCTTCCTTCAAACGATATAGGGCAGTCAAAGCATATTTTGCCACATATACAATGTCAATACTTTAACAATGCAAGTTAACTATGTTGAAAATACTAAAAAAGTGTCCAAAAAAATAATATTTTATGGTCCATCCTTTCATGCTTTGACCCATATTGGCACACTCGGCTAGGGGTGTTTTCCTTGGGATCCAATGGTTGAACAATATTACTTTCATGAAGCCGTGTACTTAGATTATTCAAACCTAGCCTTAGGGAGTTTGCTTAGCAAAACACTCGTGTTCACCTACAACGCACACTCATGTCCTACTAAATACTAGTCCTAGGTCTAAAGTATGACTTGGGTTAGGGTACCCCTTGTCACCCTAAAGGGGTTGTACTCCTGAATGAAGGTGATTCCTTAAGGTAAGTCATAATGCCATAACTCTGTCATGGGGGTATGTGCAAGACATGTCTCTTTAGTGGGGTTAGGGCATGAGCTTGTTCAGGTCTCTTAGGGCAGAATCTTAAAGTTATTCGAATTATTCTTTAAATTTCAGGAATTAGTCATTTTAAAGGACTTAAAATAGGACCCTATGCCTCATGCTTATTTAGGCATATGAGTCAAACCCATTGAAAGAATTAACATTGCTCATAATATAGAGTGTTAATATTGAATAACCACTTGATAACCATGTGTTACACGTGTTGGCCCTTTGAATAAAAACTCTACTAACATGCATAGTTTTGCACAATATAATTGTTAAGGACTAGCATGAAGAGGAGGGACAAGCATGGGTAGGATTGGAGGGACAATTAGATGTGGAGAGCCTGCAAGTCTGTGACATGTGCAACTTTGATGAGTTTGTGGATTGTTTTTGTGCAGTGCGCAATGATGCTGCACATGTTCAACTATGCGATGATCTCATAGAGCATCTTCGGCAGCAACATGGGACCACCCTTCCCCACTTTACTCCTTCATGCCTTAGGCCTTCGCTACTTGCAGAATGCAACGTTGTTTCAACATGTAATATTCGTGTTGGATGGTCGAGCTTACTCATGTTGACATGCATTATTCTCTCCTTTGAGATCAACTCTAATGCATTTGCCTTGCACTTAGCTTGAAGTGCTGCATTGATTGTCACCTTGGTCATGATGGTTGAGCTACTTGCAAGGGCGGCCATGTCCTTATTGTCCTTAGCCACCTTCTTGGTTATCTTCTAGCCAAGAGGTCGAGCTAGCTCATTAGAGGTTTTGGTGGCTTCTAAACTAGCAGGGACAACATCCTCCTCGTTGAAAATAGGTTTGTTGCCCTTGCACTTCTCTATAGTGGACTTTGTAATGGTGATAGCATTGAGTTGTTCATCACAATTTCGGTGTCCCACATAGTAAAGACCAAAGTGCCACCATGGTGAAGGAGACTTCTCTTGCGACTCATACAAAACAAGTGTGTCGTTCAACTTGTTATTGGCACTTTTGCCCGAGTCATTCCGTGCCTATACCTGCATAAACAAAACAAAAATATGCTCACAATTGTGTAGATTTGTAATATTGTACAAAGGCACAAACATAAAAGTGCACCCACAAAATTTGTTAACCTTGAGTTGGATGGCCCTTACAAACCAACTTAACAATGCCTTTTATGCCTGTTTTGTGCTTGGTGAAACGACATGGTCACATGCATCCAAAAGCCAGTGCCCTTTTGCCCAATGCCCACAATGGGGTCTTGGAATATTTCTAGCCAGCTCAAGCAAAGCTAGTGGTCCTTAGTAGAAGAAAAATTATGTAGCTAGTGAGGAGTTGGTGGTATGATCAATTGAAATAAGAGGCACGGCCTAATTAGCAACAATGCATGGAATCTCATGAACATTGAGGTTGCTCATGCTGAGGAAGAGAGAATGAAAAAGTGGGAAAATGAATAGGCAAAGTGGAAAAAAAGAGAGAGAAGGATTTGGGAATGGGTGTGGCAGGAATGATGTTGGGGAGGCTATAGCTCTTTCACAAATTTATAAGTGATTTATGATGTACTGTTGCAGGCAAAAAATTAATTTTTATCTAAAAATTCTTATTATAACCAATTTAAACTACACCGTTGTGAACAATACTCTTAAACATTTAATCATAATCATCTAAAATTTATTTACAAGAATTTTTTTGCATAGAGGACATTTATATAAAGCATCTTCTTTTACACTAGCACTAGGATTGGTTAGGATACCAAATTTCCTAAATCTTAGGAGAGGATCATAATATTATCAAAAGGGTTGTTATCAACCATCAATAATAATGAAATCATGGGTCTTTTCAGTGAATTATGAACCTGTAATATTGATTATCAATTATTCAATATGGATCTTTTTAATGAATTAGAACATTAACATTTTAATAAATTAGAACAAAAGTACATTATAATGGTAAAAATGTCATATTATCAGTACAAAATAGAAACACAACAATGGCAAATATACAACAATTATAGTAAAAGACCATAACTAAAGTAGTATAAATAATTTACATAAGGTCAAGGATAGAATCATTAAAAGGGAATTAATTTAAGTTTGTGTAAGTGCATGTAATAAGTCAAGAGTGTAAGAACGAATTGATTAGTTTAGGTAAATGATTTTGTAGTATAAATTGTATATCAAAGTTTTGTATTTTTATTATCATATATTATTATTATTCATAATTCATTTCATATTAGATAAGTACCCCAAATTCAATTAGTGTTGTTGTGTGTTTATTCTATTTTTTTATTCTTTATAATTCTATCTTAATTTCATTACTATTATTACTAATCTACATCTTATTATTAATATTACATTGAGATCCATAATTTACATTGGGATTTATAATTTTACTCTATTACAGTCTTATAACCAGATCATATTTAATTTTATATTCTTGTTATCATTGTTTATCACAACACAATAATATTAGAATACATGTATCATGTATTATAATTTATAATTTGGTGATGCACCTTAAAAAGTGCAAGTATGCCTTGAAAATGTCAGTGTGTTTAAAATTCAATTATGTATTGCAGTGTTTAAAATAGTTAAACAACAATATAAAGCAACATTAAAATAAATTGTGTGTTATAGGTAAAATACTATAGTGGAAACCTAGAGTGAGCAACTTAATATTTATATGGGGTAATGTAATATTATAACACATGTTCATAATTAATTAATGCCTAACTCAAACAATTTAACACTATAAAATAAGTAGTATTATAATAATATCATGTATTAATGAGACCTCATTAAATGTGAGATGAGTCTTGCATCCACAAGTAAAAACACTTAAAATTTATTAGAAGAATATTTTAAAAACATTATAATAAATGAATGTGTAATGCTTCATTAAAGAAATTTATTTATGATTAACAATTATATTTTAATATGTTTTATACAACTTTTATGGGACAAGATGTTGTGTAAGACTTAATTATGCCTTTGCATGTGTTAAGTATAAAGGTATTTATAAAAAGTGTGAAGAATCGTTAATAATTAAATTATAAGTTGTAAAACAAGATAGGAATGTTTATGATTTTATCATTATTTGAAATAAATGGCATAATAAGATGGAAAACCTTATTACACATGGTTAACAACAAAAAAAAGGTTTGGATAATCAATTGCCCATTTATTTAATAAATTTATAAAAATATAAAAAGAATTCAAGAATTATGAGTTTGAATAAAAAAATTTGAAATGTTTATTTACGATCTGTTGTGAACAATTACTTAATAAACGGTATAATTTATTAAACCACACGTACATATGCAAGGCAAAAAGAAAACTTTTAGGTATTTGTGTATAGTGTTGGTTAATATAAAGATTTAGTAGAACAATGTTGTGAAAATTTTCATTCAAAATAATAATTTTGAGCAAATGTTTTTAAAATTATTATTTCTTATGTCTTTTATTTAAATAAGAAATTAATAAAAAGGAAATGAACTAGTATGTGTAATGATGAAATAAGCTTGATAAAAATGATATACTTCTCGTTCCAAGAGTTAGAAAGGATGCAATAAAGATATTAATTAAAAATATAATGTACATGGTAAGGAAAAAGAAAAATGAACATAATCTACTACAATTAATTGGGTTTGTGTACTAATGGAACAACATTAATGTAGAAGTTAACAATGGGTTTGTGTACTAATGGAATAAGAAATTAAGATGGTTTTATGATATATATAACACGTTTAGAAATGGGGGTTGAAGTGGATGTACTTATAAGAACTTAAAAGAGACTAATAAATGTGCATACCAATTACGAGTACAAGTTAAAAATTATCAGCTTTCCATTTCAATTACACATCTCAGTGATTGCCCGCTGATCAACAGCTGAAATGCATCATTAATTTTCTCAAAAGGTAGCCTGTGTGTGATCACCTCATCATACTCCAGCTCCTAATTAAACAAGTTTAATGCTGTTGACGTGCGTGCGTGTGTGTGTGTATTACCTTATTTAAGAACTTTTCTACCAAGTGAGGTAAATCAGACTTGCACTTATATCCTCCAAACACTGACCCAGTCCAAATGCGTCCACTGAAGAACTCAGTAGGATTTATCTCAAGGTTCTTGTTTGAACCATCTACTCCAACAATTATCGACTTTCCCCACCCCTACATGTACGTGTACATATCTATAAGTGCATGTGTGTATACGCGAGCTGTGTGTACATTATATATGTATTACATACATACCGGTTGGCAACTCCTGTATGCAGATTGCATGACGTTGATGTTTCCCACACATTCAAAGCTATAGTCCACCCCCATCAGTCATTTCTTGTATCACCTGATATATAATACAGCTTATATATATATATATATATATATATACATATATGTACTATGAACAGTGAAAATTAATACTTACATTCTCAATGGGTTTGTCATGCTCACTTGGATTAATTAAGTCCGTTGCCCCCAAGAGTGTAGCTGTTAAACCACGATAAAACAACTCAACAAATAAATAAATCAAAACTATTATGTGAATCTCATGTCATTATCATGTACCTTTGTCAAATTTGAAAGGATTCAGATCAACACCTATTATCCTGGATGCTCCAGCAAGCTTGGCACCCACAACGGCCTGCACATTCCCATTACACACGCACGCACGCACGCTATAGTACTCACAGCAAGTCCGACTGCTCCAAGGCCAAATACTGCAACTGTAGCACCAGATTCGACGGCAGCAGTTTTCCACACTGCACCAATCCCTGTACAACCAAAACAGGGAATATAATATGTGACTACTATTTGCGGGATGAATGTTTGCACACGCACGCA
The DNA here is from genome assembly GCA_003024785.1 of Selaginella tamariscina. Taxonomy (NCBI): domain Eukaryota; kingdom Viridiplantae; phylum Streptophyta; class Lycopodiopsida; order Selaginellales; family Selaginellaceae; genus Selaginella; species Selaginella tamariscina. The sequence continues at coordinate 370,372 of PUQB01000156.1, forward strand.
CGCACACCTGTTGCAATGCCACAGCCAAGAAGGCAAATTTTATCTAGAGGAGCAGAAGGGTCAATCTTAACAACTTGACCATAATCCACAACTGTATACTCGCTGAACGTGGAAGTCCCCATGAAGTGATACACAGGCTTCCCATGGATTGAGAACCTTGTTTTCTGGTCTTCTTGCATAGTTCCTCTCATGGGATCCACAGAATACTTGGTACATATGTTTGTCCTGCTTGATTTGCAATACTTACATGTTTTACATTCTCCTATGAACACTGGTATCACATGATCCCCTGGTTTAAGATCTTCCACTCCCTTCCCAACACTCTCGACAATCCTGCAAGTGTGTGTATGGTGTGTCAGGGTGTTGAAAAGAATGATAGCTTACCCTGCAGCTTCATGGCCAAAGATTCTTGGAAAATTATCTGGAACCTGAAGAAAGAACTTCCTTCAGAGTTCAGACCATAAGAAATTATTTACCGGTACTTCCCAGAATGTAACATCTGAATGACAGAGGGATGTGTATGATATCTTAATTCGCACTTCCAAATCATGTGGCGGCTCAACTTGAACTTCTTCTATCACAAGTGGCTCCTTTGGTCCCCATGCAACCGCAGCTACAACACGTCTGTTAATCTCTCTCTTTCTTTCTCTCTCTCTCTCTCTCTCTCTCTCTCTCTCTCTCTCTGCAAGTGATTACTTGACCAGCAGTAGCAGTAACAACAGACATGTTCGACAGACCTCAAGCAGTTGTTGTGCAAATATTGTCTCAAAGTTGTATCTATAGTTGTTGGAACTAACTTCTCTGTTATTTTTTACATGTTTTAATACCAGCTATATTAAATCATATTAAATATACAGAATAAAAAGACCTTACTTAATTAACTCCTTTTTCCAGCTACCAGATAACAAACAGAACAGAATATATTATTAATTATCATATAGTTTTTTTCAAACAATATATAGCCGACCAATATAGTAGTAAGAACCAAGTCAAAGTTGTACACATGTATAATAGCATATCTTAAAATAGATTTATGAAAGTCTTTGAGCTTCTAGAAGCTGTCCATATATGTATATTGACATTTGGATGGGTGAACGAAGAACATGTCGTTTTCTGACTCCTATGTGAATTCAATAACGTGTCAAACTTAAACTCCATACATAAGTTAATGTATGTGTGCGTGCGTGTGATGCTCGATAATATCAAGGAGATCATATATTGTTATTATAAGTGCAAGTGTGCATGTGTATGTGATGCAAGGAGATGATATTATTATTCTTATCAAAGATAGACTATAGCTAAGTTATAGAGTATATAGAATATTAGCTAACAGTAGAACCAATGTTCAATGTATTTGATAACTGCCATGATTCATTTAGATCTTCCATGTTGATTATACAAGAGCACATGAAGCAAATGACTTAATGAACTGTAATGCCCACTGTAAGTGTTTATACACTGTTGTGTGTGTCTATATATATATATATAATAGAGAGAGAGAGAGAGAGAGGAGAGAGAGAGAGAGACGTTGGTTATATATTTTAGTTATAGTTTGGATTCAAAGACCGAAAATGACTGTACAGACACAGTCTTCTGGACAACAAAACATGCAAAGACATATATATACGTATATACATGTGTTATGCTGCCAGGCACATTCTTTTTAAGTATTGTATCAACACTTAATCAATACAAGTTAATCCATATAACTAAACTAATCAACTTCCATTTCAATTACACATCTCAGTGACTGCCCGCTGATTAACAGCTCAAATGCCTCATTGATTCTCTCAAAAGGAAGTCTGTGTGTGATCACCTCTTCATACTCCAGCTCCTGTTTTCATCAATATAAACAAGTTTGATGGTGTTGGACATGTATGTGTGCGTGTGCGCGTGTGTGTTTACCTTATTCATGAACATTCTACTAAGTGAGGTAAATCAGACTTGCACTTATATCCTCCAAACACTGACCCAGTCCATACGCGTCCACTGAAGAATTCAATGGGATTTATTTCAAGGTTTCCTGTTTGAACCATCTACTCCAACAATTATCGACTTTCCCCACCCCTGAAAACATCAAACACATTCATGTCACACACACATATATACTATATGTGTGTACATACCCATACGTACCGGTTGGCAACTCCTGTATGCAGATTGATTGCATGACGTCGATGTTCCCCACACATTCAAAGCTATAATCCACCCCTCCATCAGTCATTCTTGTATCACCTGATATATAATACATCTTATAACATGAGGAAATTATAATAATAGAGGTACCTACATGCTCAATGGGTTTGTTACGATCATTTGGATTAATTAAGTCCGTTGCCCCCATAAGTCTAGCTGTTAAGCCACATAACTATCTAATGTTATGTGAATCTCTCATGTACCTCTTTCAAATTTAGCAGGATTTAGATCAACACCTATTATTCTGGATGCTCCAGCGAGCTTGGCACCCACCACGACCTGCACATACCCATTACACACACATGTATATATACACACAATACTCACAGCGTGTCCAACTGCTCCAAGGCCAAATACTGCAACTGTAGCACCAGATTCCACGCCAGCAGTTTTCCACACGGCACCAACACCTGTACAAACAAAAACACCTGAAAAATGCATATACAAATTGCACGCACCTGTTGCAATGCCGCAGCCAAGAAGGCAGATTTTATCCAAGGGAGCATAAGGATCGACCTTAACAACTTGACCATTATCCACAACAGTATACTCACTGAACGTAGAAGTGCCCATGGAGTGATAAACAGGCTTACCACGGATTGAGAACCGCGTCTTCTGGTCGCCTTGCATGGTTCCCCTCATGGGATCCACTGTATACTTTGCACATATGTTTGTCTTACTGGATTTGCAATATTTACATGTTTGACATTCTCCAGTGAACACGGGTATCACGTGATCCCCGGCCTTGAGATCCTCCACTCCTTCCCCAATACTCTCCACAATCCTGCAATTGAACACTTGCATATGTTATATACACCACAAAGAATGATTGGTTTACCCTGCAGCTTCATGTCCAAAGATTCTTGGAAAAATCTCTGGAACCTGAAGAACAACAGTTAAGACTTAACTTATGTTTAAGGAATTAATTACCGGTACTTCCCAGAGTGTAACATCTGAGTGACATAGAGATGTGTATGATATCTTGATCCGAACTTCAAATTCACGTGGTGGTTCCACTTGAACTTCTTCTATCACAAGTGGTTCCTTTGGTCCCCATGCAACCGCAGCTACAACATGAATCTGTTATCTCTCTCTCTCTCTCTCTCTCTCTCTCACCTTTGCAAGTGATCACTTGACCAGCAGTAGGGGTAAGAGCACACATGTCTCACATAAAAAACTGTCGGTATATGTGATTATTTATTTTGTGTTCTCAGGTTTAGATAAAAATCTATTTGTATAGAAAGTCTTTGAGTTTATCACACACACACGATAACTATTGACCCATTAACTTCTGTAGGAATCTCAGAATCTTTGAAACGATCAGTTTGTCATTTACCCGTCCAATATCAATACATTTGTGTGTCTTCAAAGGCGGCACAACAAGACATTAAAGTTGATATTTTTAATCTTATCATTATCATGTAAAGTTGAATATTGGATTAGTAGACTTCAATTTTGTATACTAAAAGTCATTTGCTAAACTACGTTTGTCATTACAAGGGGACAGAGCTTTCAAGAGTGTTCCCCAGTCAGAGACATCTGGGACAAAAGGCATCTCCTTAACTCCTTAGCCTTATCGGATTGACCAGCCCGGGCAAGCGTATCAACTAACGAACAGAACTGCATCCGGCTTGGAGCAATCCCATACTCATCCCATATCAACCAAAGTGCGAAACTCCCTCCTCGACAAGGCCGATATGGTTACATGCAGCTAGCAGGTGCATCATTGTGGTGTCGTTCGGGGGACACCCTCATTCTGCATTCTCCAGAAGCTGACTATCGCCTGTCTCCCACAAGCAAACCGTCCACAAGCTGCAATCATTGTGTTCCATGTTGCAGTGTCTTGCTGGGGCATTCTATCAAAGCAGTTCTTTGCCTGTCTCTCATGTCCATTGTGTATGTATGCAGTAAGCATGGTGTTCCATGCGATTGTGTCTCGGTGTGGCATTTTATCGAAGAGCTCCTTAGATTTCTCTAAACGCCTCATCTGGGCATATGCTGAGATCATTGTTGTGCATGACAGAATATCTTTCTCTGGTAAGTCATTGAATGTGTTCTCTGCTTTCTCAAACTCCATGTTTTGAACAAATATGCACAGCATTGTGTTCCACGACTGTGTGTCCCTCGCTGGCATTCTGGAGAAGATCACTTCAGCTTCCTTGATATGCCCTTTCTGGGCATATGCAGTAAGCAATAAAAGCCAGCTTACTACATTGGAAACAGGCATTGAAGTGAAGTGTTTCTCGGCGTCAGAGACATACCCAGACTGGCCATAAAGGTGTAGAATAGAGTTGTACGAGGTTATGTCTCGCTCGGGCATTCTATGAAAGAGGTTTAGACCTGGTTCAATATGCCCTGCTTGGGCATATGCTGAGAGGAGTGCATTGAAAGAAACTAAATCTCTTTCTGGCATTGAATCGAATACTGCTTTTGCTTTGCACAATTCTCCACTCTGTACATACGCACCTATCATGGTGGTGTACGTAAAGAGGTCGCGTTCCGGCATAATCTCATAAGTACGCTCAGCCGCTATGTAATGTCCTCTCTGAGCATCCGCAGACAAGATGGTGTTCCAGGAAACAATATTCCACTGTGGCATTGAATAGAACGTCTTTCTAGCTTCTTCAAAGCAGCCATTCTGTACAAAACCTGCAACCATAGCCGTCCAGGAGTATATGTTCTTCTCCTGCATATTGTCGAAGATTAACTTGGCTCTCTGCAGATGCCCTTTCTGGGCATATGCAGAGAGTGCTGTTGTCCAGGTAATATTATCCCACTCAGGCATTATAACAAAGAGTTCCCATAGCTCATCTAGCATTCCTGCTTGTGCGTAGCCTCTGATCATGGTGTTGCAAGTAATGAGACCTCGTTCCAGCATTTTATTAAAGAGACTCTCTGCCTCGGTGATATGCCCATTCTGGGCATATGCAGAAAGGAGTGTGTTCCATGATGGGCTGTTCCATTTGGGCATCCGATAGAAGAAGTGTTCAGCCTGTTGAAGACTTCCCTTGTGGGAATACACAGCAAGCATTGCGTTCCACGAAACAATGTCGCGCTGCGGCATTTTGTCGAAGACAGACTTGGCCTCGGTGATATGCCCACTCCGGGCATGTCTTGCAATCTCATTGTTGGAGGTAAAAACGAGTTCTTTGTTGATCTTACGCTGAGTAGTTCTCCTGGAACGTTTTGCGGAACCACCAACAGGATAATCCTTCGATGCTGCTATACCCACATCGGTCATATGGATACATATGCTTATACTAGATGTTTAATAAACACATTAATAAAACAGTAAGGTATACATTAAAATGAATAAAAGTTAAATAAAACCAAGTTAATATTAATTATTTAAATTAAAAAGGTTTATTAACTTTTCTTAAATTAAATTATTACTAGGTTTTAGTAATATTTTGTAAATTTATTATGCTCATGTAATAAGGGAAAGGGATAACTAAGATGAAATTACACGTCACGTTACTGTTACTATATGCTTTTTACCAACCGCGCGTGTGTGTGTGCGCGCGCGTGCGTGTTAACAATAGCATAAATATTAAGTTACAGCTTTACCAAACACGAGTGCATGCAAAGAGTGTTAGTAGTTGCCAGCATTTAGCAAGCATGCATTCTCTGTTTATTTTCTTAATATTAAACAATAGAATGATCTTTAATATGTGTTATCAAGTATGCTTTACGCAGTGACTCAGAATAGCGTGTAGTCTAAGAGAGTTAAGAAATCTCAAGTTAATTCTTTCACGCTATACTTAGTTTATAGCGTGAAAGCTTCATTCTCGGAATATGACTGAAACCTTATAAAAGATTAAAACCATGGTTTCTATATGGTTCAGGATTTTTATTTTTCTCTCTCCTATAGTTTCAATCATTCATGGAGCTCCACAGAGGTCGCGAGTTACTTCACTCCCTGGTTTCAATGGTACATTCCTCTCCAAACACTATGCAGGGTAATGAATGCTCTGTGTGTGTGTGTGTGTAATTAATAATTGTATTTCAGGTACATAACTGTGGATGAGAGTGCTGGACGAGAGCTTTACTACTATTTCGTAACTTCAGAGGGAAACGCTAAGACTGACCCTGTTGCTCTGGTTAAATGGAGGCCCTGGATGCTCTAGCTTCGATGGTTTTGTATATGAAACATGGTGCGTGCGTGCGTGTGTGTGTGAGAGAGAGACTTTCCTGTTTATTATAAAGTGTTTTGCAGGCCCATTTGTGTTCTCTCCATCAAAAAACTCCACAGGCATGCCAATACTTGAACCAAATCCATACACATGGGCAAAGGTGCAGGGTTATATTAGTAATTTTTGATACTAGTTAAACTAGCAGTAATTATAATGTTGTTATTAATAAAATGTTTTAGGTTGCCAACATGATATACTTAGACTCCCCTGCAGGAGTTGGTTTTTCTTTCTCTAAAACTAGCAATGATTATAACACTGGAGATTTGAAAACGGCAAATGATTCCCACATATTCATCTTAAAGGTAAATATAATTAGCATTATTAAATGTTAATTAATAATTTATTTCATATCATTTCTTTCTTCAGTGGTTTCAACATTACCCAGAATTCCTCTCTAACGAATTCTACATTGCTGGAGAATCTTATGCAGGCGTGTATGTTCCAACTTTAGCTCAAACAGTAGTGAAAGGATGTGCACACACACGCACACACGTGTGTGTGTATGCTGTATGTATAGATATGCTTTTAACGATTCATGCAGGTATAGAAGATGGAGTAGTGCCTGCTATAAACTTCAAGGTAATAGTATGGTTTTGTAATGTAATTAATATACATAAACATGCAGGGTTATCTTGTGGGCAATGGCGTGACGGACGAGGTGTACGATGGAAATGCTTTAGTTCCTTTTGCACACGGCATGGGACTTATTTCAAATGACTTGTTTAAGGTCTTTCACACACACACGCACACGCACACGCACGCACTGATGAATATCAAATTAAATAGGAAGTTTCTCATGCTTGTAATGACAACTACTGGAACGCAACCGGAGCATGCAGTGCTGCTTTGAGCTCCGTCTATGCCGTAAGCTATATTGATAATATGTTCTTAATTATTATAACTATTATATGTTTATGTAGGATCTGGCACAACTTAATCTATATAATATACTTGAACCGTGCTACCACAATCCGAATGGTGAAGTATCTCATGCTAAGAATATTCCGTTAAGCTTACGAACGCTGGGTAAGACGGAGCGCAAGTTACCAGTACGGAAGCGTATCTTCGGCCGTGCATGGCCTGTACGGCTGTCTTTCAGGTCGGGTTATGTTCCTAACTGGATTGAGCTAAGTGATGATAGTTCTGTTCCATGCCTGGTATGTTACTTAAGCTCAAATTAAACATTTATATTAATTAAATTTAAATGATGTAGAATTTTCATGTTGCAAATATCTGGCTCAACAATCCTCTTGTTCGACGTGCTTTACATGCAATGCCGGTGCGCTCTCTCTCTCTCTCTCTCTCTCTCTCTCTCTCTCTCTAAGTAAAACCATATATGAATGTCATTTTACAGACAAGTTCTATAGGAGAATGGGCAATATGTACAGACAAGTTATCTTACCGTAGTGATGCCGGCAGCATGATTCCTTTTCACCGCAACTTGACGATGAAGGGTTACCGTGCTCTTATTTACAGGTTCTTACCTGTGTGTGTGTGTGCACACAAGTGCGTGCGTGTATGTAATATAGTAGTATTTTTTTAATTTTAGTGGAGACCACGATATGTGTGTGCCATTTACTGGTTCTGAAGCATGGACTGAGTCCCTTGATTATGAAGTCAATACTCCCTGGTCCAGCTGGATTGTGGACGGTCAAGTAGCAGGGTAACGTACTGGATGTATCGTATATATTTGGTGTATATACCCACCCACACACACACACACGCACACACAATTCTGATGCTTCATGCTGCAGGTACTTTGTAGCTTACGATCACAATTTGACTTTTGCAACTGTGAAGGTATCTTATATAAGTATATATGCTTAATATGTATTTGGGTTAAGACAGTATATGTTCTTATGTGATAGGGAGCTGGTCACACGGTGCCTGAATACAAACCAAAGGAAGCACTGGACATGTTTTCACATTGGCTAGCAGGAGAAATCCTAGTAAGCTAGAGCGGTTTATTTCTATTCTTTTTTTAATATGAATTTTTATTTATATTCTGTATATTTTCTTTTCCATTTCATAAACTTGTCACATTTAAACTAGGCAGTTATAACTGAGTATATAGTAGAAAAACGCGAAAGAACTTATATGTTCATCACCTATCCCTGCTGTCATCGTCTTTCCTCTTATAACCTCTATCATCCCTTATCTTCTCTTTGTCAAGATTCCTATCAGAATATTCTCGGTCAGATCTCCGGTCGCGGCTTGACTTCCTATCAGAATGTTCTCTACGGTCCCGGTCAACGTCCCTTGACTTCCTGTCGGAATAACGGTTGTCCACCCTACCGTCTCGTCGTGATTCCTCGTCATATTCTCTGCTCCTTTTTCTGCCTTGGGGATCTTGTCTATCGTGCTTCCACTTTGATTCGTCCCTTGGTCCCCATCCAGTGTCCTTATGCCTCTGAATACAATATAAGAATCAATACATATGTATAAGAGCTGGAACGAGTGTTAATGCCTATATGTGAATTCTATCCATGCATACCAAAAATAGATGAGTAAACTCTCTAAACGTACAATCCCATCTCTCTCTACATAATGTAGCATGTCTATATATATATATATATATAGATGTGATAACATACACTTTCGTCGTGTGAGAATTTGCACGAGTCACCACGGTTGCATTGGCCACGTTGAAAGTTGAAGCAGACACCGTTCTCTTCACGCTTCCTTTGCCACTCCCCTTCGTCTTCCTCCTCCTTTTTACGGTATTTCCTCACATGGTCTACACGTATTGTACGCGAAGCTACCGTGGCCCCATTCAGATTGTCTGCAAACAATTAACATTAGTTAACCCGTGAGACTAGTATACATACACACACATGCATGTGTGCATATAACATTAATAAACCATGTTCATAATGATATTTCGCGCACGCAGCACACGTACGTATATGGATAGAAGGCAGTGACAAAGAAATCCACCGTAACACATTCTATCAATATTAAAACATACGAAAGCAACGAAAACTTACCTACATCTTGCCTCTCATATATGTAATGATATAACAAAAAAAACCACAGTAATAGAGTTTTATAAAGCATCCCAAAGCAATAAAAAAAGATCACTTACCACATATTGATAGCTACTACGAATATATGGTCGTCAATCATATACACTAAATATACCATTTAAACTTGCTTTATATATATACTGTTTTATGAACTATAAACTTGCTATTGAGAATCAAAACACCTACCGACAGCAAGAATCGTGCTCCTTCGATCCTCATAAGCAAGAAACCATAACCCTTCGATTTCCCAGTGGCTTTATCTCGAATTAAGTTCACATCCACAATTTCGCCATATCTAAAGCAAAACCCACATATTTATTTTCCAACAACGACCTTGTGTGTGTGACATTCACATATCTAAAACAATCCATCAAACTCACAAACGACCTTGTGTGTGAGTACATCCACCCCAACACATTGTGATACATACTATAATGGTGTACATACAATTTCGCAACAAATCCATACGTTAAACACTTACTGGGCAAAGATAGATAGGACATCGCCCTCAGTGAGTTCGTAAGACAGGCCGCCGAAGAAAATGTATGCAGAATCCTTGTACTCAGCGTGCCACGACGCATCCTCCGATATGCCTGCCGCTGTTTCCCGCTCAGTGATCTTCTGGATGTTCTTCACCTGCGTGAGCGGATTCATCCCTAAATCCGAAGAACCGTAAACCCTAAATCCGAAGAAGTTTCATTAATTTATAAATTTTATTATTAAACATAAGGCTGCGTTATATTATAAAGGGAAAATTATCAAATTGACCCTCTAGAATTTAAAAAACTGCTCAAATTGACCTTGAGTTAAATTTCACACACACACACATATATAGTAAATAAATAATAATATAAGTACGCTTGTGTTTGTTATTAAGTTCATCAATGCAATTTAGACAATTTGGTAAATATATAATATTAAAGGGTCAATTTTCTATTACCTATTATAAATCTTTTTAATTATATGAATTAACTATTTTGATCATTCGGTGGATCTTTGTACACATTACTGTAGCCTAGTTAAAAAATTATAAATAGATCAATTAATTTATACATGTATGTATCTGTTTTATTCACACATCTATCATATAATATACATATAGGTTGCAGATGGATTTGTATACATTGATTTATATATATTTATCAGCAACATCCATGTATGGTAAATAATAATAATAATGTTTTGATTTAATATCCATTCCATCCTCCAAGCTAATAGTTAATTTAATAATAATAATAATAATAAAGAATTTTATAGTTGCCCACCAAACTTATTACAAGAACAATATATGGAATTAAAAAATCCTAAAATGATAAACCTTTCTTATACTTTATTTAAATAACAAATACACACAATAAAAAGTGCAACATATCTTTATTTTTTTTATATAAGACAATTTTTACATTTATTTAAATAATATAAAGAAAATAGGAAGAAAAGTCGTACTTCTTTAATATTCTATTGTATGTTTAAAAATATCATACACATACTTATAATAACTATGCACATGTATGTTCGTACTAAAAATTTAAGAATTTACTTAATAATTTAAATAATACATATGCACCACATATACATTTAAAATTGAAGTAAAATTGAAGTTATCTTGTTAATGCATATCTTTAAACTATATTATATTGTTGATATGTGAATCTCTTTACTTTAAACATAAAATATTATTAAATATGTTTTTTCTTTTTTTAAGAAGGTTTAAGTATAGCAAACAAAATATAATATTAGAATATTCTAATAGTTTGACATTAATTTAAAGTCTAATTTAAGGATATTGATGATGAGTATATGTCATAATACCACGTACGATGAATCTTTTTAAAAATTAAATTTTTAAAAAAAGTTGTGTTCAGCCCCAATTCTTGACCTAATCTTTCACTGTAATCATGACCTAGTTATATTATGCCATAGCTAAAGAAAATAAATTTTATTTCAAAGTGAAAAATAAAGTTAACATCTTAGCCACTTCAAAATAACTTGTTTTCTTAAATTATATTTAATTAATAAAAAGTAAATAATATTAGCAATATAAGTTTACACAATGATAGTAATAATGAATTAAAAAGCACCTTAATTGAGTTTTGAACTGCTTCTAGGACTTTCATAAGATAATTTTTTAATAAGATTTATAAAAAAATATTTGTGTTGTGGTGTATATTAGATAAAGAGTGATGTGCATATACTTTCATATTTAAATTTAATTGGGATTAGAATGCAATTGTAAGTTTATTAATTAATTTATTTTTAATTTTAAAATTAATATAAGAAATGCTTTTTAATTTGTTGTGTGTAAAAATTTTTAAATGTATTTAAATTTATTGAACATAACATTATCTTATTTAAAATTATAATAATTTTTAAATTATAAAAACATACAAGCATGTGTGTATTTCGTATCTGCATTTGTGAGTGTTTTTTAGTTATGTTATTAATTAATTATAAATAGTAATTGGAATATGTATAATATATTAAGGTTTTAAAATTACAAATTAAATCTTTCTTATGAATATTGTTTATGTATAATTAATCTTGAATGATCATTGACTTATAATACCATCGATATATTAAAGATATTCTCAATTCGATTACCTTAAACAAGATATTATGACGTTTTTTCATTGTAACATATATTAAGAATATATTATAATTGTATATGAAAGAAAATGTAATTTACAAAACTATTAATATCTTATATTATGAAAACCCTATTTATATTATAAAGTCCCTACCACATGGCACTAACATAGTTACCACCCATGTATATTATATAATTGTACTTCCTCTCTATATCGATATGAAATAAATCTTTTAACATTTTTAATGGATATTTACTATAACAAACTAACATAAACAATTTCCTTTTTATAAGAGCTCATAAGTTATATTTATTTACATGAAGACCAACATTTTGAAGCATTTGGTAAGGACCCAATCACTTTATAATAAATTAATTATTAAAGTAAACTTAATGAAATTTAGAAAATGTGTCAATACTAAATTACATATGCATATTTTGGTTGTAAGTTTTAATGTTATATATTGTAAAAAGATTGTTTACAAACATGAACTTGACCAATATATTTAACAAACTCTACACATAAAAAAAGTAAATAACATCTAGGTGTTGAGCCTACATTATAACATCCTTATCACATGATAAATTTGATAGTAATTTCAATTCATTAAGCAATTTTGAATTGAGATATAAAAACATATTACATATATAAACTTAAATACCATGTTAAGATAGTGGTATCTAAGTGTTTGTGTAAAGAGTTATATTGAAATGCAAAGTTATAAAAAATTTAATAAAGAATTTTTCAGAGAAATAAAAAACTTATTAAGTAAATTTTATAAGACTTGAAATCATGTGATTCAAATGTGTTATTAAAGAATACATTATTTAAAATTTAAAAATAATAAAAAATATGCAAGAATATTATAATTTTGAGAATATGTTATAGTTGCCAATATGAAAAGGGAATTGCATAAAGTAAAATATAAATAGATTTTCTATGTTTGTAAAAAAAATTATAAAATTAATCAAATCTTGCTTTAAATTAAACATTGCCAATCTAAATAAACATGACATATGCATCATTCATATTATGGGGTTTAACACGCTTAATAATGAATTTAATTAGATTGATCTTTATAATTTTAATTAATTTTGCCATAATTTCATTAATTTTTACATTTGCATATATGAGTTTAAAGATTACAATGTGTTGTCCACAAACATAAGGACAACTTTAAAAGGGCAATTACATTAACATATATATTGTAACATTTCTATTCATAACAAAAAAATAAACATAAGTAATAATAATTTAAGTGAACATGATCATCATCATTAGGTTATATCTAATTACATAATAGGTTTTTTACCTCGCAAAACATATGTAACATGAGTATTGATATATGAAGCTCAAGTCACCATCCCTGTGTTATATACTAATATACATACATAATATGCTACTTTATAATTCATTTCAAAAATCAAAATTAGAATAAGGTCTAAGATATTTATATCTTTAATTTACAATATATAATGCATCTTTAGTATTATAAGATATTCTATTTTTATTTATTTTTTATTTATTAAGCAAAATTTAAAGCTAAAACAAAAACTAAATCATTATATCCTTAAACTATACTTTATCATTAGATTTTAAAACTAGTTTTATCACTTACATATGAAATAATAGAATATATAGTAATATCTTTAGTAATAATTTTAATGCGAGGTGATGAGTTTGGATACTAATGATGAAATATATGGTAAAAATATATTTCATTCAATTAACCTTAAATTATACTTTAAGATTTTAATTATACAAAACTTAATGTAACTAATGTTTGCAATTAGGAGGTTAGTTATTGACGATCTAAATAGTGAACTTAATTTTCTTATAATATATATGTATTAATAATAAATCTAATAAATAAAATAAAAGTATATTTAAATATTATAAAGATATAAGATTCAATATACATATTAATTTTTGTATTATTTAAAAGGTTATTATATAATTTAATTTGAAAATGTCATTACCTAAACTTAAGTCGATATTTAAATGAATCTTATCCATTTTGATTGGACATAGTGTATATGCATGCGTGCTTGTTTAAATTCAAGTTATGTGTTAAAGTTACCTCACTTAAATTCTTAATATAAATATATATGTGTGTATTCTATTTATCTTTAACTATATTAATATGTATGAATTTAATATGGAGCTAGCTTATGCTTTATCATTTAAATATACACATGCATAATTTAATATGCATATATTATCTGCTGAACATAACTAATGCATATTAAATTATGCATGTGTATATTCATATTAAAATTTAAATGATAAAGCATAAGCTAGTTCCATATTAAATTATAATAATCATAATAATGAAAATAGTATTAATTTAAGTTTTACTGTATATTCTAATTGTTTTTTACTATTAATATTTTAAAATAAAGTTTAAAATTAAATAAAATTTAAGGTATACAACATTTTAATAATAACTTTTAATAACTTCATTTTTTATATTAAATTCTTTAATGGTGAATTTAACGAAATTTAAATAATAATAAAAGTTTATTTACTTAATAATCTGAGTTAAAAGTACAATGCTCTAGTCAAAGATCGAATCTTTGAAACTTCTGCACTGAGTAGAAGAGTGGAAGCTGACATCATCAGGACGTAATACAAAGTGCAATTTATTAATTTAATTCTTAATCAAGGGCTTATTGATAATTAAAACTCCATGCTTAAGGATTCCTTACGTTGTGAGATGGATCGTCGTAATCATTTGGATGAAGCAAACTCCCAAGGTTCCGTTGTTTTATAGTCATTTCTTCAGCCTATAAGTGAGTTTAATTAAATTAAAACTTTACATATCTTATCTATTTAATTTTGAAAATTAAAGATCAAAACTGCAAAAGTAGCTGCAGTTTTGTTTATAAATTTATATAATGTATCTCACCTTGAGTTTGCGAGGCTCCACAGCTGCAAGAAATTAACAATTAGTAAATAAAACTTCTAAATTAGATAGATTAATTACCTGATAATGCACCAAATATCATTGTGAGGAAAACCATGAAGAAGACAAGAGCACGGAGGAGCCGTGTGAAACTCATAATGTAAAACTAAACAAGACTGATTGTGTGAAAGTGTGCAGAATGACACATGGGCAAAGTGGTGAAAGTTTGTATTTAAATTGGGTGGTATATTAGTTTAATCTATTAGTTTATAGTTTTTCCTACCAATGAACATATTTTATATTAATTAGTTACATGGTGTATAATTTTATGTCCATTAATATATGGTATCTTAAAGGCCAGCCAGCCAAATCCCACTGCCTTTTGCATTGTAGGAAGCCACCAAGTCAGCTATCTATTTAATTAATATCTTAATCATTTATATGCATCTTATTTATATAATTTTACAATTTGCTTAAGAATATTTTCATTGTCAATGCTTACCAGCTCAGTTACAGCTTGTTACTGTACATACGACTAACTCCGACACGTTTTGAGGACCATGTGTTCGAAATTTTAAATAATTATAAAAATATTTAATATGTATTTTAATTGAAATGGATTTAAATACTGAAGAATGATGTATATATCTCAACACACAAATAATGTACAGACACTTTGGTTAGTTAAGTTAACCAGATAGTTAACTTAACCTGCTCTTGGAGCTCCATTCCTCGGATCTGTATTATGAGAGGGCGCGTCATAGTCATTGAGGTTCACTAAGCTTCTTTTCCCCCGTAATTTTCTGCTCTCCATCTTGGATAGTATTTTCTCCATTTCACGATCCTGTTAAACACCCGTTAAACTTTGCAAAACTTTGTAAAATAGACACTTACTCTAGCTGCAAAGTAAGTATTTCCTGAAAAGAAATACACAAATAGATAAGAAAATAGAGAAAATATATATAACTATTTTAATTTACCTTCGTTATCAGATGCAGCACAAGTAAGCAGTAGCAACATCAGCAGTATCGAAGTAGCCACTAACACGCGAAAAGAAGGCATTTTTTTTCCTGTTGCACGCGGAGTGAACTGTAACAGCACTCAGAAGTCGTGAAGATCAAAACGATCAAAGTGGAGTGAGGGGCCACTCCACTAAAACTATACATGATTTATCTAGCCAGCAGGTCCAGTTAAAATGTCACACATCATTTTAATTGTTAAATAATAATATCTCGCCAAAAAAAACACTTACGTAATGCTCCGCTCGGCTGCCTTGCATTCTTATGAGTGAATTAATGTTAGAATTTATCAGTCAAATATAAACTATTTCATATGTGTACAAGTCAACAGTCAAAAGGCATTTTAAATACACACCCTTGTGTGTGTGTGATGTATTCACTAACTCTTGTTTCTTAGCGTACACGCACACACACACACACACATGCATGTTTTAAAGCATTCATTGTAACGCTTTCGTGATTAGAAACACACACACACATGTTATGCATAAAGAACACGTATAAGTACACATGTGACCAATACTCAATGCAAATAGACTAGTCATCGTATATACTCGTAATACACATATATACATATCTCACACGTAATGTATGCGAAACTCAGACTTTCTTTGATTTGTGTGTATATACATACGTATATGCCTATATGTGTATAGGTATGTTGTGTGAAACGTATCTTCAGTATCTGTATTTTGTGTAAGCTCCTCACAAGAGATTTATATGTCTGATTATGTGTGTGTGTTGTCCAGATGTGTGGTGTATATGTATGTAACCAGTATACGTTAGCAGTGTAATGTAAAAATGTGTATCATAAGCGTGCATGTTATATGTGTATGCTTTATATATGTACTCAAATTATAGAGCCCGTGCTTATAGAAATATGAAGGTATAATCACACACAACATTTAAGTAAAAACCATGTGGAATTCTTAATCATCTGCTCTGTTTTTAGGGTTAGGGCAACTGAAAGGACAACGATGAGCGCACTCTGCTGGACGGCGATCTGGGTGACGATCAGCTATGTTATCTTCCCATCAGGTTCCCTCTCTCTTTCTCATACACACACGCTAAAATCTTAGAATTCTTGTAGGAGTATATGCGCAGGGAAATGTTACACTCGAATCTCTCACAATTTACCGAACACATGAATGGCTTGGGAAAACCCAGTGTGTATTTCCACTGTAAGGATGAAAAGAAGGTAGAATTGCCCGATATCAAGGAGAAGAGCCATGCTTACACCTTCTCTGGTCATGAATCCTGGCAGGTATAAGCGTATGTATATGCATATATGCTTGTTATACACAAACTTACATACATGTACACGTACAGCCATTGACAGCGTTACAAGGTGAGAAATGTAAACGGTGTGGGTTATACGAGAGAATGAATTGGCTAAAGATGGAGTTTTTGATGAGTGGGAGCTTTGTCCTGATGGGTTCTCCAAAGACAGCGTGTATACGCACTTTAAAGAAGGAGAGTTTACTGCTACCTTTCTTGCTTCAGATCGACAATCGGGTGAGTCACATGTATTCATGTGTAAGATATATACACATATATGTACATCCTAAGTACATGCCATGCATAAATCGAGCGAGAGCCTGTATAGTACATTATACACACACGCATATGAAAATCCAATGTACATGTTTTCATTGAGCTCTATTAAATAAATTCATGCCTTAATTAGTATGCAAATGTGTGTGCATGTTCATACGTGTTTGGATATATACATTGCTATATCGACAATATTATAAATACAGACTTGAGATACATAAAAACACAATATTATGCTTGTTTATATTTATATAGATGCATAGATTGTTTGTGTGTGTGTGTACGTGCGTGTAACTATACGTTCTGTGTGTATGTAATCCTTGTAGACGATTACACAGGTATTGAACAGAGATGTTGATGGCTAGATGGCTATGACTATCTATGTGTGTACGTCTACATGATCTATGGTCACACACACACACACCACACACACAACTCGTGCACACAAACACACACTATGTATATATAGAATTGTATAAGTGTGTTAATATTTTGTTATGACAGATACAAGCCAACTCCAAGTTCCAACAACAAAGAGAACGTACGGAAGGGTGGCCACGGTAGAACAGCTTTGACCGTACTAGTAGTAACCTTCAGTTTTTTTGGTAATAGGGATTGGTGTAGTGGGTTACACAAAGTGGCAGCAAAAGAAACGGGAGAACAACAGGCCAGATTTATTAAACTGTTTGAAGAAGATGATGACTTTGAGAGGGAATTTGATCTCTAAAGTTTGTATTAGATCTTTAATTTCTGTACATTAATATGAAAAAAACTTAAACTTAAGAGCCCTTTTTGGAAATTTGTTAATTCCCAGGTCTCATAGAAGCTACAGGTCCAGGAACAGTGAAGTCTTTTGATTCGAAGTTGGTATTGTATAATCATCTTCTTCTTCTAGCTTGATGTATCTTGTATATTGAATTGGAGATTCACTATTATTGACATTTAAATCTGACAAACAACAATGTATGCTAAGAACACATATATACACACACACGCACGCATGCACACACACAATTCATGTGTATACCTTCTGAAAGTGGTCGATATGTGTGTATAAAACCGACTTGAAGGAGAAGAATTGCGAAGATGAAGAGTTTGTAGCGATTCTTCATGTTGTTCTTGTGAGTGTTTGTGTGTTTAAGTGGGTTTTATTTAGTAAATGCTAGACGCGTTGAAGTATATAGTCTTTAAAAAAGTATCACTTTCATGATCATGCTATATAGTCTTTAAGTCAATATTGCCTTTAATAGTATGAAATATTTTATAATATTCCTTTAATATCATAATATTTATACTGGTATATTTTTTTAATTGACAATAAATATTACATTTACATTTAAACGTCTTCATGTGAAACTGTCGGCCTGTTCTCATGGCAGTAACCCCGCTCTGCATGTTCGAATCTTGATCGAAGTTATTAACGTTCCAAGCCACTTATAATCTAATATATACACATCAAGAGCATACGTAACTATAAAGAAATATTTTGACACGATGACAACGCGTGTGCAGCACACAATTTTTGAACAAGAGCAGGATGAAGATGAAGCATCCATCCGTCACGAAGATCCTTGTCTTTCTCTTGGTAGCATTCTTGTTGAGTCAGATCGTGGTAGACAGGTTGCTAGTTAAAAATCCATTGGGCAAATGTTCTCCAGTGCATCTCTCCAGCAACAGTGAGATTAGCGAGATTAACCAACGGTTTAACATAAGCGGGCGAATGCCAGTGACGGAAGCCTTCCAAGGTAAACTTGTCGATGCATCTCAGGTGAAAGCGTTAGCTCCCAAGGGAATACGCAGCGAATTCGAAGTGAACAGAAACATAGGTGGGTACGGTCTCACCGTGGTAAGGAACATATGTTTCCGTCCGGGAGGCGAGGTTGTTCTTGTAAACATCACAGATGGGTATCTCAACGAGACGCTATCAACGTCCCCGGAGTTTCGTAAGCTCTGGAATGCAGGTTACAACTCGACATGTGGATGGTGCCAGAGGACAACCACAGGGCTTACTAGGGATACACCTTTGGGAGCGAAATGGATCAGTGGTAACACCGCACACATGATACCTTACTTAGGAAATGTTTTCCATAACTTTGGGGAGCGTATCTGGCCTCATCTCGCCTCGAGCAACCTACCTCTGAATGCCACGACGATGCAACCTGTGAATCACTTCCTCATACACAGCTTTACCAAGTGGATCCAACAAGCGGAGGAAGGGAACCACGAGCGAGAGACTTTCATGGTACAGTTTAGGGTTCTATCCGAGGTCTCCCCAGGCTCGGACTTTATAGTGATCGACTCGGTGGGTCAGGACGCTACGGTATGTTTCGAGAGGTTAACTCTAGACTGTTCCTCATGCGACCGCATGTCTGGTTTGCTGGGGGAACAGGCATTCTCTGCAGCGATTCTCGCTTACAGAGAGGCTGCATTTAGGGTTTTCGGTCTCGAACCGAGGCCGGAGGTCTCAGTACCGCCAAGGAAACTGCATGTCGTGTTCTACGGTCGGAGTGATACTCGCAGGAGGCGGGTGGTTAACACTCGGCAGGTGGTGGAGTATCTGCACGCAAAGAAACTCCCACCGTTGGAGGTTTTGTTTATTGACGAGCTGCTCGTGGGGCAAAAGTACAACCAGACTATGGCAGAGACGGTGTCACTCTTTTCGCAAACGGACGTCCTTGTAACGGTTCACGGGGCAAACACGTGGGCGGCTATGTTTCTGCCGCGCGGTGCAGCTGTGATTGAGATATACGGTCCGTGCGGACCGGGGACGTGGTTAGGTGACGTGGTTAAGGTGTTGGATTTGAAGCATGACACGGAATCGAACCCGTGGAAAGATAGAGTGGCGTCTCCGGGAAATACTACTGAGTGTCAAGGTTTTGATCACACCCCAGATTTTACGTTGGATTTAGTTAAGCTTGACCATGCTTTTAACAAGCTGGCGATTCCTACTGGACCGCTTGATACTATTCCACTTCATTGGTTGTATGACTGGGAAAAACAAAAGATATGCCTACATTTCTAGTTAAAGACAGTATATATATATATAAAATATATGTGTGTGTGTCCATTACTAATTTGTCCAATGTATGATATTGTTATTACATAATTTATGATAAAACAACCATTCATTATATTTTAAAAAATGAAATGCAATATAACATAATTGTCTCTTCCCATTGAATATGTCAATTGGGACTTATTATTATTTGTAACTTACAAGAATTAAATTCATAAACTATCCTCTACACCCAGTTGAAAACGATTCCTTTATTGGCATAATAAACTCAATATACATTTTTATATTCTCTTTTTAAACTTATTAATCATTAATTAAAACCCCAAGCTGTTTGTTTATAATTTATTATTAAATATAAGACATTTCCCCAACATTCAAAATGAGTTTGATATATAAATTATTTAAAATAGTAATCATAATTTTAAAAACTTATTGGCAGTTACTTATTAAATATAACCCGCTTGAAAATTTTATACTAGTTTAACCGTCTAACTAAAATTTGATTACTTTTACGGAGTACAAGTTTTTATTTGTTACATATATCGGTTAATAATATGTAAGTGTAAACGAGAATATTATAAACTTGTTTTAATTTTTCTATTAAATTTAAGTTTAGTATATTTATAAAGGCATCAGTTCCTCGTTTACTAATCAGAAAAATCAATATATTTTGAATTTTTATATACATTAACATGCTTATAAATTTTATTCTATAAACATGGAATTGAAAAATGAAAGTGAACAGATGATAACACCATTTATCTATTAGATTCTTCAATTAATCTTCTAATTATCGCAACAAAAAATGCTTATATTAAAAGAATTATGAACCATCTCTGGCTCTGAGCAACTTAGTTGCATCCTCTTGTCTACCACTCATCACAAGGCTCTCTACAACAGCCTTATAAGTCTCCTGCTTGAGAACAACACCTCCACTAGCCTCCCTAATTATCTCATAAGCCTTCTCAACTCTCCCCGTCTTACACAACCCAGTAACGAGCGCGTCGCAGCTGACAGCATCAAGAACATACCCGACTTCCTCATCTGCTCGTACACGTCCACTGCCTCATCCATCATAGAACCTCGACACAAACCCGATATAAGTATCCGGAATGTACACGTATCCGGTTTAATCCCCCTTGAGTGCATCTCCTTAATAACTTCATTAGCTCTACCAAGCTTACCAAGCTTGCAGAAACCATCAACCACCGTGTTGAAAGTTACCACAGTTGGCTGCACTCCCTTCTTGAACATGTCTCTGTATAGCTCCTCAGCCGTCTCCATCTCACTCTTCTTACAGTAGCCCGAGATGAGAGAGTTATAAGCAACTGCATCCGGGACTATACCCAGCTCGGACATCCTCCGGAAGAGCTCCCTTGCCTCGGACACCTTCCCGGCTCTACACAGACCAGAGACAAGTGTAGTGTATGTATACTTGTTCCCCTTACAACCTGCCCGAGACATGTCTTCAAAGAGCTCCATAGCCTTGGTTAACTCCCCCTTTCGACACATTCCATATATCAATGTGCTGTATGTCACAACATTCGGAACATACCCTGCAGCACGCATCTCCTCGAAGATCTTCAAGCCTTCTTCAACCCGTCTGGCTTTGCATACAGAGTCGAGCAGAGTGTTATAAGTCACCAAGTCAGGAGAGCAACCTTTCTCTTTCATACTTACCAACAAGGACCTGGCTTCCTCAAACTGAGCATTATGACACAATCCACGGAGAACCACGTTGTAATCTGCTACGTTTGCCCCAATACCACTCTCTTCCATCTGCTTAAACCTTTTGAGAGCATTGTTAACCTTGTTAGCTTGGCACAGTCCGAGTATAAGCTCGTGGAAGACAAGCCTGTCCGGCTTGCACTCTGTTTCGAGCATCTCATCGAACAGACGACTTGCATGCTCGACTCTCCTCGCCTTACACAAGAACTTGACGAGTGTCGAGTATGTAGAAACCGAAACCTTCATCCGTCTCATTGTCATCTCCGACAGGACCCGCAATGCATCGTCCAGTTTACTAATCCTGGCATAACCATCCACAAGCATATGATATGAGAATGTATCTGGTGCATACCCCGCTTCGACCATCTCATCAAAGATCTCTCTCGCCTTCTCCATGTTGTTGATCCTCACAAAGCCTTGTATAACACCGTTAAACGCAAATATATCTGGTGGACACCCTGTTCTGGTCATCTCCTCAAGGATGAAGCAGCTCTCCTGTGTCTTGCCTTCTCTGATAAGACCCTTGATCAAGGAAGTGTATGTAAAGACATTGGGAGATATCTTCTTCTTGTCTTTCATCTCAGTGACAAGCTTCTTTGCCTCGTCCGTCCTGCCTGAGTTGCATAGGCCCGCAATCAACGTGTTGTATGTCCATCTGTCGGATTCCACATTCATCTCCGTGAAGACTTCCACGCCTTTCCCAACCCGCCCAGCATTGCAGAACCCGTTAATGACCACGTTATATGTGAGAGTGGCAGGTTTGTACCCGTTCTTCTTCATCGTTTCGAGAACTTCGAGTGCCCGATCTACATATCCGGCCCTTGAAAGCTTCTGTATGATCACATCATAGCTGTCTGGATCAACCATCTTCATCTTGGATAACACCATGTCTGCATCTACGCCTTTCCCTGCCTTTCCTAGCTCCGAAGCCACGCTTGAGAGGGTGTCCATGTCCAGATACGTACCTTGAGTGTTCACGTACTCAAGGAGCTTATCAACTTCTGAAGTCCGTCCGAGCTCTCCCAAACGCTGTATGAACAGCTCCAGTGTGCGAACTCTGGGTGTGTGTCCTGCAGATACCATTGCTTCGAATGCTGTAAACGCCTCGTCCAGGGATCTCCTTGTTACATATGCGTGTAACACCAAGTTTAGACTGTCTGTGTCCGTGACCTTCAGTCCCTGAGATTTCATCCGCTCGTAAACCTGGATTACCGCCTACAAGAAGTATGCATGGGCTTCAGCAATCTCGTCTGTGTGTATGTGTGTTAGATTACGTGACTTTCCCAGTAACTAATTGGTATGTTCTCTATGTTCTATGTGTGTGTGTGTGTGTGTGTGAGAGAGAGAGAGAGAGAGAGAGATTCTGCGTGTCTATCTCTTGCTGAACTTTCACAACTTTATATACGTATACAAACGGTACATGTTTCTTATATGTGCGTGCGAATGCGTATTCTTCTATATGGGTGTATATGCCACTTATCAATGCCTTATGGTTACAGAAGTACACAAGCACCTTGAACTTGCGTGACTTGCCCAGGATTTGGATAACAAGTTTGGTATGTTTCTTGGTCGCCATTGAAGCTGGGACTCTGCATTTTCCCTTGAAGATCTAGAGCCGTTCGAAGAAATGCATCCATAGATTCCTCTGTGTTGATGTATCCCTGCTGAGTTTCTACCATCTCAAGAACTTGAGAGCCACTGTGTGATCTTACGCATTTGGCAATCTTCACTGCACAATGAGGATCGAAATGTGCATTGAGTTTGGGTGAGTGATCCCCTGTTTCTTGAATTCCATCCCTGTTTAAGAATCTGAAGGACTTGCTTGTTGCTCTCTTTGTTGAATTTCGAGGCATGGAGTGCTCTGTGGGAAGCTAATCTAGCTACAATGCGAACACAAGGCTGTTACCTTGTCGTTCCATCCGATCATTGCTCGCTATACATTCAACATCCTCATCGTTCTTGGCTGTGACAATGCAATCCGCTGCTCACCTGTGAGAATTAGGGTTCTTGGTACAAATAACCCTCGAATTGTTAAGTTTTATATATGATATCATTTTATTATTTAAATTATTTATATTGTTCATTTATACTTGTATTAGGCAAGTACTTACATACATATATATGTTTTATAAGTGTGTGGCAGGTGTATGCTTTGTGTATGTGTTTGTACATGGCAGGTGTATTCTTGGTTGTATATATGATTTGTGTCTCTCTATATATATATGCTTTCCACTTATGCTTTGTGTATATACATGTATATGCTTATGTGTACTTATGTGTGTACTTTGTGTTATATGCGTGGAATTTTTAAAAATTAACCTTGTTGTAACAAATTCCAGAACGTTTGAAATAGTAGAATAAAAAAAATACTCACACCATTTAAAAAGTAACCATAGAATTAGTAAACTAACATTGAAAATTTTAAAATATGAAAATAATTTGTGACAAACGTCCAACCGTTAGAAAATGTTTAAATAATAAAATAAATAATAATCACCCCAATACATACATTTATTGCTACAATGAAATGGAAAAAACATCTTCTGATGATTTTCTTTTAAAGTCCTCCGTATAAAACAAAACTACAGTTTTTTTATATTATATTATTATAATAAGCTTTTAATGAATAACAATCCTTAACATATTTACATAAGCATTCCCGTTTATATAAAAATTACAACTGTAGCACGAGAGTAAGGAATATCCAATTCAAACAAGTAAATGTACATTATCAAATTTA
The DNA here is from genome assembly GCA_003024785.1 of Selaginella tamariscina. Classification (NCBI taxonomy): domain Eukaryota; kingdom Viridiplantae; phylum Streptophyta; class Lycopodiopsida; order Selaginellales; family Selaginellaceae; genus Selaginella; species Selaginella tamariscina. The sequence goes on from PUQB01000156.1 coordinate 395,337, forward strand.
TAACTCAAATATGCTCTCTACCCATCACTTATATCTTCATTAATAATTATATTACAAAAGAATATTATAATATCAACGATATTTGAAGCTTTTTTTATTTAGCACAAGGGGTATTTCACATTAAATTCGTATACTCTAAAGTGCATTGGTCTTCATTTCTTTAATTATAAAAAATGTCTTTAATTGTGGACTATAATATTTAATATTAAATATTATTAGTGCATCTTAATTCAAGCAATCGTGAGTTTAAAAGATTCTGTAACATTAGAAATATTAGAATTCATAATGCCATTCTTAAATTTATATATAACTTACCAATTAAGTTCATTAACATAAGTTAAGTATCAAATTAATATGAAAGGCTATTGGTGTAATGAACAACACAATTTTTTAAAAATATATTGTTAACCATATAACAACAAGCAATTAATCATTTAGAATATTCTTAGTGAATATTAACATTAAATTTTTATTATAATGTTTCACAAATAAAAAAGCATTAATTAGATTGTTTGAAATAAATACATATCTTAATAAAAATGTGTTGAAGGACATTTAAAAATATTAAATTAAAAAATCAAAACTTAAGCAAATTCTAATCAATTTTAACATTTATTACAATAAAAGTTAATGAGAAAAGGCATCATTAACACCTACACTTATTGTATTAAAGTATTTACTCTTAAGATGAATTTCATTTAGCTTAAACAAAGGCCTATAAAACTTAAACTCCTTAACACATACATTATAATAAATAAACATCTTAAAAATTTATCTTTTGTAATGCACTCAACAAAATCATATTATCAAAGTTTGTTAATAAGACATGATAATCTTTATTTTATGTGAATATTTATTTTAAGTTCTTTAGGCTGATATATTAAACAGTTCTTAATTTTGTTTTTATACTTATTTGCAATTTAAGAATAAATAACTTTTTATTATTTACATGTTTATAATTTGAATAAGTATGTAGCACCATCATAATTTTAATTTCACAAGTTAAACCACAAGAAACTATGGCACTGTCCCTTAAAACCTTTAAGTGTAGTATTACTTTTATGTAGTATTACTATCGTATTCACCCTTAAAAATGTAATGATAGTTCAATTTTTAAGGGTTTTTAATGTTGCATCATGTGGATCTCAATGCTACGATTTGTCAACACCTTTAAGAGCTAGAGAGTAGTTGTTTAGATCATGTGTTTTGTTTTGAATTTCCTTCATTGATTTTAGTTTATTAAAACTTATTTGTTTTCATAGTTGAACAATGCTTCAGAAGGTGAACACGTGTCGGCCTAGGACAATGCAGCTCATTGGCCAAGCTTTATTGCTAGCAGTGGAGGGGTTTCGAAGATTTCACCAGGAGTTTGATATAAGTCTGTATTTGATTTGTTAGAAGACCAAGATGACAACTTCGACTACACTATCATTCTACAACAGCAAATGATGGCTTGCCTAGTTAGTAAAAGCTTAGGAGATTGGTGGGTGAGGCCAAGAAGCTATACTTGGTGGGACAAGTTCATGAACAAGTTCTACGATGATGACAGATGGTTTCGCAAGCTACGAATGTCAAAGCACACCTTCTTTTGGCTTTGTGAGATGCTCGACCGGACATCCAAAAGAAGAATACAAACTTTCGACTTGCAGTTCCAGTTCCAATCCGGCTTGGTGTGACGTTGTACAAGCTGATGAGAAATCTTGACAGGGACACGTTGAGATGTTTGCAGTGGGAGAAAGCACAGTTCTTGAAATCATCGACAGCACAACAGCGGCAATAGTTCACCGGTTTGGTTTTCTCTGCAAATACCCTTCAAGGAGCAGCAATCGCAAAATCGCTTTGGAGTTTCAAGTGTTAACTGGAACAACTTTGCCAAACATTGCAGGAGCGATTGACTGCACGCACTTTGAGATTATTCAACCTTCAAGGACTGACGGCGAGGACTTTTTGATAGGAAGCAGCGTTACAGTGTAATCATGCAAGCTGTTTGTGATGCGAAGAAGGTTTCTTAGCATCTATTGTGGTTGGCCAGGTATGTTGTTGTTGAAACTTGTTATGTTATTAACATTTTTTTAGGAAGTACACATGACATGCGTGTGTGGCGAAACTCTCCTTTGTCCAATATGATTCGAGGTGGCCATGTACTCCATGATCCTATAGTGGTTGTTGCTAGGGAGAACGTTAGACCGTACATGGTCGGTGATAAGGGTTATCAGCTTATCCCTCAGCTCATGACTCCTTACACAGGTATTTTTGCTATTGCTTTTGTTTTTCATTTTTATCTTTAGATTAGTTGAACATTATGCAAATAGAGTTCAATCGTCAACATCACAAGGCACGAGTCGTTATCGAACAGGCTTTTGGATTGCTCAAACAGAAGTTTCGGTGTCTTGATCAGAAGTAGAAGATGAAGCTTGAAAACCTTCCCAATGTTTGGGCGAGTTGTTGTATCCTCCACAACTTGCTCATTACCTGAACGAGACAGACATAGAAGTGAACTTCAGGACCTTGAGCACAAAGTTGATCGTAGAAGAAATCTTGGAATTCATGTGGAGTACGATGAAGCAGTAATAGCTAGTGAAAATCTCACTCCAACAGAGTTGGGAAATGCAGTGAGACGTGCTTTAACGGAGTATGTTTGCATTATTTTAAATTTTAAAATTTAAATCTTAAAAGTGTGAAGCAGTGTGACAGTAATCTTTGCCCTTAAATTTTCTGTTTTAATAGTGGACAGTGTCACCCTTAAAGATGAATATTTTTATGTTTTAAGTGTTTAACGACTTGGCAAATAACTCGCTAGAATCTGCATTTCTAGCAAGCAAGTCCGTAGTGTGGGAAGCCAAAGTATAGGAGCGTTCATACTGCTGCATCCTCAGGTCAAACTGCTTTCCCATCATCTGGTTCGATTCCTTCATGCATTGGATCATTGAAGCTGAGGTTTTCTTGTTCTTCTTCTTGCCATTGTTTCCAAGTGCTCCATCACTATCTATCCCATCAAAAGCATCAGGTAAAGATGCATCTGTTGTGTTTGCCTCGCTCGCAACTAAACTTGGACTAGGGTCGGAACCTTCAGAAGCAAACACTAAGGTTGGTGTCGTTGTAGCTCGAGCTCTAGAGAAACTATCCAGGGCATCGTACCAACCCTGCTCCATGTTTTTTGAAAGTTCCAGTGACACTCGCTCATCCTGAGTGAAACTGAAGTACTCAACAGCTCCAATCTGTCTTGAATAATCTTTGATCTTCTTGTACATCGTCCAAATATTCTCCAACATCGTTTAACTTGATGAAGGTCTCTCTCGAACCCAGTCTTCTCAGCGAGCTGCTTGGTTATCTTAGTCCATCGAGAAGCTATTGTTTGGGAGGAGTGTTCACGGCTTGTGAGCTCCCCACGTCCTAGAAACTCCTGCCTTTTAAGCTCAATCAACTCCATAGTTTCTTCAAATGTCCAGTTGTTTTTGTTGTCGTTTAAACATCTGTTCATTCTAAATGCAAAAGGTTGCATGTAGTTAACATAGAACAGAATGCTCACCTCATTTAGAACATCATCTTCCAAGTCAATAATATTGTGTCCTGCTCCACGTCATCGACCTCTACCTCTGACTCTCCCTTGACCTCAGGTACCATGTCCTCCACGAGTTGTCCCCTCAAATGCCAGCCCAAAGTTGATATCCAAGTTGGCTCCTTGAGAAGCCGCTCCAAATGCTAGCCCAGAATTGATATCTAGGCTGGCTCCATGTCCAGCCCTGAAAACACTAACCAAGTTGATATCCAGGCTTGCTCCACGTCCAACCCCTAAAAATGCCAGCATGGAGTTGATGTTTAGGTTGGCCCCTTAACTAGCTGCTCCAAATGCCAGGCCGAAGTTGATATCTTGGCTAGCTCCACATCCAGCCCTTGAAAATGCCAGCCTAGAGTTTGGTATTCAGGTTGGCTCCACGTCCAACCCCTGAAAACTCCAGCCCAGAGTTGATGTCTGGGCTGGCCCCCTCGACCAGCTACTCCAAACGCCAACCCAGAGTAGATATTTGGGCTGCTCCATGTCCAGCCTCCAGCCCATAGTTGATGTCTAGGCTAAAAACTCTGCGCTGGTTTCTAAAAATAGAGACAAACCTCCATAGCCAATTCCACTCAATGAGTCGCCTGTCACCTCTTCCTCCTCTAGATGACATACCTCTTCCTCCTCCAGTTGACATACCCAAACCCAGCTCTTCAGCACCATCATGCTCCATTGCTATCAATCGTGATTCTCTACCCGCCAAAACCAAATAAAAAATAAAAAAAAATTAGTATAAAAAAAACTATCGGCCAGTTTTATCACCAGTTCCACTCACCCCAATTTGCTCCTCTTCCTCTCCAAATCACATACCCCAATTGTCCGCTCCTCTCCTCTCCAAATCACATACCCCAATCCAGCTCTTTAGCGCCACTATATCAACCAACTCTACCCCCAAAACCAAAAGAAAAATCTAAGAAAAGAAACCTGCCAACAATAAATAATGTTTTTTCTTTTAAGGGTGTTTAAAGGACTTGTTTTCCTACCCTTAAATTATGTGGAAAAAGTGCATTTTTTTTGTAGTGACATCACAAGTTAGACTTGAAGTACCCTTAATTTTATGTATTCTTAAGGGTGCACTAAGGGTTTTAAGGGTCAGTGCGACCCAGCCCTATATAGCTTTTAAAAACATAACAACCGCCTTTTTATTTAAACTTTGAAAAACATATATCTTATCAATATTTTTTAACTCTTTAAGTGAAACCAGATCTCCCTTGATTCTATATATTAATATTAATTTTATATTATTATTATTTTAATTAATATTTAATATTTAAGATGTTTTTGATTTGCTAATTTAATGATATTTGAGTTTAATTTCCAAATTTTTCCTTTATATATTTTGTATATATATCTTTTCTACTACGTCATGTGCACATATGTGTAATATCTTGGATAGCTTGGTAATTTATATGTATGTCTTGTGGTAATGTGTGTGTGTGCACATGCTGTGTGCTTTTTTTATACCAAACTAAATTAGATTTGTTAGTACACTAAAAATTTCAAATTTATATATGTATGTCCATTTTAACCAAATTTCTTTGTTTTTAATATTTAAACTTCATTTCAAACTTTATTATGTTATTTAATTTTACATTTCAAAGTATAACTTCAAATTTAAATCTTAAACATTAAAATTTTAAATATATATAATACATAAATTTATAAAGTATATAAATACGTTCATGTAAAATATAAATATAAATATATATATTATATATTATAATTTTTGATTTGAAGTTGTAAACTTTTAAATTTTATAGTTTTGAATATAAAATAAACATTTTAAAAGGAGTTAGATTAAAACAAAGGGGTGGTGTCCATATTACATATATTATATTGCAAGCCTTTAGTGTGTATCTAGATGTTATTTCATTTAATGCATCAAAATAAATATAAGATCAACATATGTTAATAATAATTATAAGATCAAAATATATAATATTATGTCTTATGTGTACAAACCTAAACCATTTAGAGTGCATCAATAATCAAAATAATATTAGTGTATTCAAATTAAAAAGAGAGTATTTTTTATTTTTAAATCATATGTTACATAATTTAATTTTAAAGATTATATATTACATTATATTAAAAGTACATTACTAATTTTAAAACTAAATTAATAAATTATATATTTAAATATCTTAATTATAATTTGAAAATTAGTAGGGATTTTCATTCTCAAATTAATTCTAGTGCTAATTTAAACATTCAAATAAATAAACAATAAAGTTTATAAATTAACATTTTAAATTTAAAATTAATAATATTAATGTCAAATGAATTCATTGTTATTACTTTTGACTTTATTTTTTTGGTATTGTGTAATTTCTTTTTGATTTGTTGTTTTTTTTTAATTCTTGTAATAATATTAATTACATATTAACCTCATATATTTATTTATAAACTTTATAAAAAAAATTTCTTCAATATCAACTTGAACTTTATTATACTTATGCTGGAGTCCTTAATGAATTTAAAGAGCATTTGGGATAACGAACGTTGTGGGCACGTACTTCAAATCATTTATTTAAATCAAAGATACATTGCATGCAATATCCTAAATAATATATATACTTAAATCACGTTTAGAGAATAATTATCACTAAGTCAAATCATAACGAGCCATGATCTTGAAAATCGTCTATGTTCAATGTCATATACGTGTATGTATGTATATAACACCAAAACCTTAAACCCTACACCCTAACGTCACGGTGACGTTTATATACACGCACGCACACTTACACACGCATATATTCATGACATATATATATGTGGCTGTCCGATTCCGGATCAATATGATGGATAAAAACGTCCAACTAACCCACTATACAAAGTGCAAGCACCACTAAACTCGGCAATGACATCATCATTGCGAATCATGACATCACCAACATATACATTATGTAATTCTATGCCTATATACGTACATAAGTTGACTAATGTCCCACTTTTTTAATATATACAAACCAAATTATATAATATACAATTATTCGTGGCTATAACATGCAAAATATTCCCCTTTGTTTCTTCAACGGCACCATGTGAGTCTTTTCCTGTTCTCGTGTCTAAGATTTCTCTAACTAATGAAGACTTAACATGTAACGTCCAAAAGAGACGGTCCTAGCACGTCTCCATTTTCGTTTTCATGGGCATCCAACTGAAAAATGGTTCTGTAGTAAAATATATAGAATTATTTCTATAATGGCACGGGCAATAGGAATTTGTAAGCATGCCTATTATTTACAGGGACGAGTCAAGGGTGGTGGGGTGTCATTAATTAAATTTGGGGCAAACCCTGGTCCCAAATTTGGTATGATCTAAGGTTGCATCATCAAAAGATCATCTTCACCCTGCATTCATCCACGGGTCTCTCTATAATGAATCTTTAGAAAGTCAAAGCGTGGGGACACAATGGGAAAAAGTTCGCTTTCATTCCTTCGTAATCTCTTCTTTGTTTTCCAAATGGAAACGACCAATCATCATTGTCATCACCGACCTGTAAAGCTCGGTACTAGTGCTCCCAGTGATGATTACTGTACAGATGCTTGTCACGGATTACTTATTGCGGTGCCTTTCAAATGGGAGACACAACCGGGTGTTCCCATACAGACGTTGCTGCTTGAGACAGATAGCAGTTCTCACACGGACAGATACAGGGAACAAGAATCTGACAAGGATCAATCGCTTCCTCCCCCGCCGCGGCTAACCATGAGGAAGCTCAGTAACGACGCACAGAGTGCGAAGAAGAAGAATGGGGCATCCATGGATTCTCCACGCTCTCTCTCCATCTCCAAGAGATGAAAAGCCTGTTCCAAACCAGGCTGGGACTGTCCTCCTCCTCCTCCCCGAGGAAGGCTACCTGTACTTCAGCAGCCCCCCAGAATCTCGATTACGTGTCGGAGGAACCCATGCAGCAGGCGCCTGTTCTGCCCTTCCAGAACATGTCTAGCATGGGAGTTATGGTACGGTGACGGCAGCAAGGCCAAGCTCAGTGATTCCTCTCTTGACTTGGAGAGCCCTACAAGTAGCAGTACTGATAACTCGGTGAGCAGCTTCTCAAGTGATTCATCCTCTTCGTCTACGGAGAGGCGTACCTCTTGCTACTATGATTTTGAAGAAGATAACGACGACGATGAGGACTTCAGTATGGAGTTTGTGAGCAGCTCATCGAGAGAGTTCTTTGCAAACAAGTTCTATTCCAATGCAACAAACAGGTTCCACGTCGACTCCTCAGAGTCGGCCTCCCTTCTGGGTGGAAGGACCCAGCGGCTTCCCAGTGCTCTGAAGAAGGTGCACCGCAACAAGGTCTCCAAGTGTCTGAAGAAGGTGAGGTTTGCCGAGGACGATGAGGAACAGAATGCAGGGTGCGAATCTCCCTCGGATGTTGATACGAATCCTGTTCTTCTCGGCATTCTTCGAGGTCTGCACCAAGGTATGTTACGGAGGACACCGAGGTAGAAGAGGAGTTTGTGGAGGATTTCAGCCCTTCACCACGGACTAAGAGGGACTTGTCCGAGCTTCTTATGCAGATTATTCAAAATGATATTGAATAACAAGAAGCACAGCAAAAAGGTACACAACACACACAAGTATATGAGTTATATGTTCTAATGGAATGTTTGTCTTTTCAGTCTATGTTTCGTTCAAGGTGGTAACGGTGGTTGTGAGGTTCAATTTTGATGCCAGGGCGAATAACCAGATATCATACATGCCCATACTATACTCTGTTATATGCAGTTTAAGGAATTAATATTTAAAAATATTCGAGAATATGCTCCAAGTATAGTAAATGAATAATATTCAAATTCAACACGTTTGCATGTTCCAAACTTTTGACTAAACATTTTAACTTATACGGTCGTCTAAGCACGTACATGCACATCCGTCACCTTCTTTGACTAGCAAACTAGGCTATAAACATAGGTTTAATAATATTACATATATGATTCTTTAAGGTTGGTACAGAGTCTACTTCGAAAACAAGTAAACGTCACTAATATAATCCAAAGTATTTTAATAATATTATAGATGATATTTGTAATTAAAAGATAAGGTTCGGTACTTGAATGAACAATCTGTATGTCTGGTATTATGGAGTGGAAGTCTAAATGAATGCATCAATAAAAACACGTGTGTGTGTGTGTGTGTGTGTGTGTGTGTGAGAGAGAGATGCCCCAGGACTTATATCAGATAAGTTTACAGATGTGTCAAAGTTATATTATAAGTCTATTACATATCTAATATCTACGACACACTCGCGAGCGCGCACACGGGATAAGATAAGAGGAAAGTAGCTTAGAATTTCCATATGGTTTATACAGGGAATTATATTCCCATGATGTTTCTGTACAGAAATAAATAATAAAACGCTATAATATATATATGTTCACTTACTGGGATGTTTAAACTCCAACGGGTTCAGGTGCAGGCAAGGCGACTCTGTTCTCAGCTGGGATCTCAGTGAACTCTGACAGGATCGCTCTAAACTCGTCTCCAGTCAACGCCTCCTTCTCGAGTAGTACCTCCACAATCTTGTCAATGGCAGCACGATTATCCCGAATATGCTTCAGTGCCATCTCGTATGCCTTGTCAGATATTGCCTTCACAGATTTGTCTATGTCCTCTGCTAATTTCTCGGACATCGAGTTCCTTGCCATCATACGCAGTATAACATCTCCACCTGATAACGAAGTAAACTGTGTGTGTGTGTGTGTGTGTGCGGGCGTTATCTCTCTCTCTCTTATGCGTGCTATATGTCTCTCTCTCTCCCTCCCTCTCTGTGTAAGAGTGCTATATGTATGTATGTATGTCGTGCTTACCTTGGACTGCTGGATCTGTTAATGCCATGGTCCAATCTCCGACATTCCAAATACCGTGACCATCTGCAAAACATTTGTGGAGAATTATATATGCATATTATATATGCACAAACACACACATAAACGATGCCAATGGAGATACGCTATGCATATAAACAGTCCAGGGATAGTGTGTTTGCGTGATTTAGGACAACTCCCATAGATAACAGTATATTAAAAATTTATGATATGATAGTACATAGATAGTATGATAGAACGTAGATGACAGTATATTAAAAGTACAAGAATAAACGTGACTCTTTTCTCAAATGTTCACACACACACACCCGTGTATTTAATTTAATGTATCTATAGAAAAGCATATATAAAACTTACTTGTTTTGCCATTGTGGAAACCTGTTGTAAATCACTTGCAGCACCTGTTGTAACTTCAGGGCTGCCAAATACAATCTGAACAGAAAATTCCATTAAGATTTTATCCCTTCATACTCAAACCAACTCTCTCTCTCTCTCTCTCTCTCTCTCTCTCTCTCTCTCTCTCTCTATATATATATATATATATATATATATATATATATATATATAATTCACCTCTTCTGCAGCTCGACCACCCAAAGCACCAACTACTCTTGCGAATATCTGCTGCTTTGATATTAAACTCGGATCTTCTCCAGGGATAAACCATGTTAATCCTCTTGCCTGGCCCGAGGAATCAATGTAACCTTTTGTACTGGATCATGTCCAGGTGTCAAGGTCCTGTTCATCATAAAAATCATTAACACACTCGCATACACACGCACACAGAGACATGGACATAGACATACTACGTACGGCAAGATGTATGTATGTATGCAAATACGTAATATTCACACAAAGTAGTACCTACACACATTTAAGAGAAAAAACACTGATAACATTCACATCAAGAACGATTGTAGTATACCAGGTCATACACACACAGACCATATACACATACCCGCATATGGCATGACCAACTTCGTGGTAAGCAACAAGACTCTTTGTTTTGCCATCAGTCATGACAGTTCCTTCCATTCCAGCAACTATTCTATCAATAGAGTCATCAATCTCCTTTGCTGCGATCGATGTTTTGGCCCTTCTTCCTGCATAAATAAACCATATATATACATACACACTTACACACTGTGGTGTGTGAGAGCGGGGGGACACGCCATATATACAAATGCACACCCATAGACATATACATACCTGCCAGAATGGCTGCCTCATTGAGAAGATTAGCAAGATCAGCACCGCTAAATCCAGGTGTCCTCATCGCGATAACGTCAAGAGAGACATCATCTGCAAATTTCTTATTTGCTGCGTGGACTTTTAATATTTCTGTCCTGCCTCTCACGTCTGGCACATCCACATTCACCTGTAAAGGAGTTTACTCTTAGTCTCCCATCCCTATACATGTACATACATACATACATACATACAGACACACATACACATGTGCGCGCGTGTGAGAGAGAGAGACAGACAGAGACAGACAGACATTGGCAGTGCATGTACTACTCATGGCGAATTTATCTACATGAATGTATCTATATAAGTGTTGAAGTGTACCTGTCGGTCGAACCTTCCAGGCCTTAGCAAGGCAGCATCAAGAATATCCGCACGGTTGGTAGCAGCAACAACAATAATCCCCGTATTACCTTGAAAGCATCCATCTCAGTACGTATGTGTGCGTGTGCATGTGTGTTATACATACATACACACACAGATATAGATAGATAGATGTATGTATGCATGTCAAAGTGTATGTTTCTGTGTGTACCTTCAAAGCCATCCATCTCGGTAAGAAGTTGGTTCAGTGTTTGTTCACGCTCATCATTTCCACCTCCAATTCCAGTTCCTCTTTGCCTTCCCACGGCATCAATTTCGTCCACGAACACAATACAGGGTGCATTCTCTTTGGCCTTTTTGAACAGGTCTCGGACCCGAGACGCCCCAATACCCACAAATACTTCGACAAACTCCGAACCTGCAATTGCCTGCGTTAACATGTATATTGCATAGGTACATACATGCATGCATCTATATGTATGGGTTAAGTAAGTGTGGTTATCGTTATGGATACACATGCGTGAATGTGATATACATAGAGACTTATAAACGAACTATGTAAGATGTTTATATGGTGTATTCACGCACAATAACACACATGCGTGCTCACGCACATGTATGCATTCACAAACAAACGCACCTGAAATTGAAAAGAATGGGACTCCAGCTTCTCCTGCAATGGCTTTCGCAAGAAGAGTCTTTCCCGTTCCTGGAGGACCCACTAATAAACAACCTTTGGGAATCTTCGCTCCCACGGCCGTGAATCTACACAAATATAACGTCAATGTATGTACACACACACGCATTTGTCCAATAAAATACTATTGAAGAGAGTATGTGCGTGTGTGCATATTGTGTCTATAAACATCTGCGTGTGGTAGAAATCGGAACATAAACTACGGACATATACACCCCAACCCCCACCCCGTCACACACACACCAATTCAAACCTCTCAGGTCTCTTCAGAACTCGACGATTTCCATGAAGTCTTGCTTTGCCTCATCAACTCCCGCTACGTCATTAAATGTAACTCCAGTATTTGGTTCCATTTGGAACTTTGCTTTGGATTTTCCAAAGGTGAAAGGATTGTTTCCTCCGGGACCTGATAAGATTGCAACACAATCATTACTTCACATTTTAATATGTATATGCGAATATGGCATAACTATGTATAAAGACACATTAATCAATAATAATATGAGACCGTATGATCTTACTGTCATTATTATGCACTTTTGGTTGTTACTTTGGTAGGAAATATAATTTCGCAAATAATTCACCATAAGCACACATGCACAAACAGCATGCATATCTTGAAATGTGTGTGTGCGCGTGTGGCATCTCTCTCTCTCGTATAGGAAAGATGCATGCATGTAGCTAAGATATTGAACTTCTATGTTGTAACACTAACTGTTAAATAGTCTTGTTATACAAATACAGTTAAATGAATGCGATCCATTATAAAGATACTTTGTTATATTACAGTTAAGATAGAATCAATAGAATCGTACTTGCTACACACATATGCACGCAGCACACGCACGCACGCCACACACGGTTATATGTGCATATATATGTAGTACCTGAAATTGTTCTTCTGGATAGGAAGTAGAGACCACCAATTAGAAGCAACGGGAAACCCAAGTTACTAAGGATGTTGAAGAAAATATTTCCAGGATCTTCTTGTGGAATATGTGCAGCAAAGTCTATGTTTTTCTCTCTTAGTTTGCGAAGAAGCTCTTCTGGTAGACCTGGGAGTTGAACCCGGACCCTCTGAACTTTGTTTCCCAGCTCCGGTGCCACTGCTTCCACAATTGCTACCTGTACATGACATGAGCATGTATACTCACGCGTGCGTGAGAGTATAGAATACATACATCCTCGCATGTATAGATGTATGTATATATACGTACACACACAACACAGTTTGATTCACATGATTGTATATCGGTTCATTTCTCTTTACTATGTATATTCGCTATATATGTACTCACACACACACAAGTAATCTTCTACTTACCATGCCATTGTCGTACAAATCAACCTTCTTGATCTTATCCTTGTCGAGATACTCGAGAAACCTCGTATAAGACATCCTGGAAGACGTATTCTGCTGCACGTTCTGCTGCTCGAGCGCAAGCTCCTCGCCGGCAGCAAGCGCTGGAGTGGCCGAAATTATGAATGCAGCAGCACCCGCCAGTCCCTTAAGCAACATTTTCTTCACAGGGCCCATAGATTTTGCAGATTTCTCATAGACTGATGCACAAATCCGAGAAGTTCTGCTGGATTTCTCCCTACATCTGCAGTGCAATGTGAAGATCTTCGAGTACCTGTTGATTGATTGATGGATTTTCTCGCGCTGTGTATGGATTGGAGAGGCGACAAGTGCAGAAGCAGTGGCCGCCATAGCTGGGAGCTCGAGATTTTTGCCGACCTACTTAGTGGCTGGCAAAATGCCGTGCTTTGCTTCCTATCCAAGGAATCCTTAGCGCCAAAGCAGATGATTAATAAATGTCGCCCTAACCCTAAAAACAGAACATAATTAGTTAATGATTTAGTGTTTAATCCTAAACTCAATATATACTCAGATTCTGTATTTATTTCATACGAGGTTATTAATGAATACACAAACCGATTCCAACGCGTATAGCCACAAACATACACACGCCCACGCACGCCACCACTACACGTTACATCTTAAGGGTTTAGATATATACAGACAGATCGTTTTCCCTTTTTTTATTCGACATAATCCCTTCTTTCATGTCGAAGTCTTCAGCAATAATAATCATGTACATATATACTTGTGTCGTCCTTGCTGCTGCTCAGATCGAATGGCTACCAGCTACAGCATCTTGGTATGGAACCCCCAATGGAGCTGGGAGCGATAGTAAGTGAGAGAGAGAGAGGGAGAGGGGGAGAGGGGAGAGGGAGAGAGAGAGAGGGAGAGAGATTGTGGGGAAGCGAGGGAGAGTAAAAATCCCTCGTTGGCCCTTGTAAACAGATGAATCCATGTAAATTGGAACTTATTCAAGACACACGCACGTGCACACACACACACATTCTTGTGTAGTTTGATAAACTGTTGGTTTCTTCTATAGGTGGCTCTTGTGGCTATGAAAACCTGGTCAATACACCATATGGTTCAGATGTTGTAGGTGTAAGTCATCTGCTGTTCAAGAATGGAATTGGATGTGGAACGTGCTATGAGGTTTGCATTACACACACGCACACACACACACACACACACACACACAAACCATATACATACAAGTGCAACACAGGTGAAATGTACGGAGAATGAACTGTGTGCGAGGCAACCCGTTAGGGTAGTTGTTACAGACGATTGCACAGGCTATTGGTGCTCGGGGAGAAGAATACATTTTGATATGAGTGGGAGTGCATTTGGAAACTAGCAACCGGGGCGGGGAGAACAAGCTCCGTAACCATGGTTTCCTCAACATCCTCTACAGACGGTATGTATTGCCTTCTTATACACAGTACACGCACGTACAATGTACATGCATATATAACATTTAGTGTATATGTATTTGTGATTGTGAAGTACTTTGACAGTGTGAGATGCTCATACAATAGCCCTCTGGTTTTCCAAGTTGCAAAGAGTGCAACTCCATCTCGGTTTGAAGTACAGATACGTTATGTTGATGGACCTGGTGACCTTAACTACGTCGAACTGCAGCAGGTGTGTGTGTGCGTGTGTGTGTGAGAGAGAGAGAGATGATACTTATAAATTTGTGTAGGCTAATTCTTTGATCTGGCAACCGATGCGTAATACCTGGGGAGCAAACTGGGTTTTGAATGGACCATTGACTGGACCAATGAGTATACGGTTGACTTCGTTGACTAGCGGTCAAAAGATTGTAGCTAAGAATGTGATTCCTGCATATTGGATACCTGGACATAGCTACAGAGCTTCTGTATATGTGAACTTCGACAAATAAAATTCATAATATTTTAAACCATGTTAAGGGTTAGTACACAGGCCCACGCACGCACGCCCACGCTACGTGAGCACGTGCACATATGTACTATATAAGGGTGAAAGGAGTGAAAAAATATAGGTCATTCTATATTTTCCCTTTTCTCGGAAGCAAATCATGGCAAGGGCATTAGTAGTAATCGCTTTAGTATGTTTTTTCTCCTTGCTAATGCTAAACGCAATCCCTGGGAGCCAGCTACCGCAACATGGTATGGAGATCCCTATGGAGCTGGCACTGACGGTAAAGTGATCTCTCTCTCTCACGCACTCTCACTCACAATCACTCTCTCTCTCTCTCTCTCACACACACACACACACACTCACACACACGCAAGTAGCTTCGATCACATTGAATGAGTTTTACACACACACACTCAAAGAACGACTGCATGATTTGGTTTTTTCAAGGTGGAGCTTGTGGATACGGAAGCCTGCCGAATACACCGTACGGATTAGATATCGCAGCTGGAAGTCCCGTGCTATTCAAGAACGGAATGGGATGTGGAACTTGTTACAAGGTTTGTAAAACACACACGCACACACACTTTAATAAATGTGCAGGTGAAATGCGTGGAGGACGTGGATCAACCAATGTGTTCTGGCTTCCTGTTAAAGTAGTCGTTACTGATGAGTGCCCAGGTGGTCCGTGTGCGGGAGATGCAGTACATTTTGATCTGAGTGGTACTGCATTTGGAAAGCTTGCACTTCCTGGCAAGGACTCCATGCTTCGTAACAGTGGTTTTATCCACATTCTCTACAAACGGTGTGTGTGTGTGTGTGTGTTATAATCTACAACATTAAAACATCGTTGTGATATAATATGGGATAATATGAATTATAATACAAGAGTTTATATTCATTTCTGATGATGACATATTTGATAGTGTGCCATGCAATAATAGCCCAGTGGTTTTCCAAGTTGCACAAGGTTCAAGTCCGTACTGGCTTGAAATTCTCGTACGCTACCTTGACGGTCCTGCTGACCTTGCAAGTGTTGAGCTTCAGCAGGTGCGCGCGCGCGCGTGCGTGCGTGCGTGAGTGTGTGTGTGTGTGAGAGAGAGAGCACGTATTAATGTTGTATATTCAGGCTGGTACACCTACATGGCTACCAATGCACCAAAACTGGGGAGCTAATTGGTGTTTTAATGGAGGACCGTTGACTGGACCGTTTACTCTAAGGTTGACTTCATTGACCACTGGTGAACAAATTGTTGCTGAGAACGCGATTCCTGAAAATTGGGTAGCTGGACAAAGCTATACTGCTGCTAGACCTGTCAACTTCAATCCTTGACCAATATATTGAATAATTTGGTGTTATTAGAGAGAGAGAGAGAGAGAGAGAGAACCGTTGTACTTCTTTGTGTAACGGTGTGGATTAATCATTAACTATGAATATACACCCGCATGTGTACACACATATCTACGTAAATGTGTACACATACATGAATCAATTCACAAATATATACTATATCTATATAGAAATCTTCACACACACTCATACACACACAGGGGAATAAGTATGTATATACATGTGGGTGTGTGTATGAGAGAATGTATCTGTACATATACATCCACACGATGCAATATATATCTGTATATGTATATCCTTGTATAAATACACATATATATGCACAAACAATATGTAGCCAGTTTATACGAGAGACGGGGGAGGACATACGGATTAACACTGCGTTAACCTTAAATTAACTTAAAACCTTTCAGTAATTTAAGTTGATGCAACGTTTAGTCATTTATAACTTCTAGTTTAGTAGTTTTAAATTATTAAACTTTATATATTATATCGACTACTACTACTGCTGGACTTTCTTTTCATGTTTATCTACAGTTATCTTTGTATATACTACACTGTTATATATGAAAATTATATGTATGTCTATATACATACACACACCCCACACACAAGAAGATGACTACACAAAATGTTTGTTTTGGTCACGTTATATATATAAACATTTGTTATATAATAAACAACAGAATGAGAACACTTCTAATATGCAGTCCCCTTCATATTTTCCATGATTAATTTAAATTTAAATAGTCAGAAAACATTAAAAACTGATATGTTATACTAAACTGTGTTAATTTATCAAAATGCATATAAATTTAACACATTAATTAACAAGTTGAAGAAGGGGGGACATATAGAACTTGTGTTTATAGATGCCTCCTAATCAAAGCACATGCGATGTGGACAAAACACAACAATTTAAATAGTATGCACTTGTACACTTGTCTACGTTGTTTGCATGTGCATATGTGCGCGTGCATGTGTGTGTGAGAAAGAGATTCTTCTAGGATACGGGTTAAACAAAAACATTCTAATTTGTGGATTAATTTTGAGTTTAACTCTTAAGATTTAATTTTAAAACTATTATATGTCGGAACTTCATAATTGTTTTTATGAAAATGTAATAAAGTACCTTAAGGGTGGGAAGATACTATACGAAAATTATTAATAATTAACATTTTTAAAGAATATATAATGCAAAATATTATTGATAGATATAACAGATTATCATACGCTAAAGCATGCATACACGCGCATTTTCTTAACTGAAAACATTTTCTTACATAACCACGCTAGTTAACAAAACTAAGTTAATTCTGTATAAATAAGACTAAACAAAGTTTAAATTAAGCTAAAACCTCTAAAATAACTTGCCTTGTCTTGTGCACGCACGCACAAGAAAGTGTTATAAATCAGAGGTGCAATATAACTGTGTGTGTGTGCGTGTGTGCAGATTACATGTGTCATAAAGCTTTCAAGGAAGCTTGTTTTCTTATAAACTTTAAAACTTAATTTAAAATGTCTTAATTAATAATATATATATATACATATTCTATTTTCCACAACTTTGCCTTTTTATGATGTAATAAATATAAATTTATATAGACATTATATATATATATATATTTGATACCTAACATATCTACGCATATTCTAAAGGTTTGATACTTTGTTGTAAAATATATACACACCACATCGTCTCTTTTTCATGTTCTGTATCTTAAAGAGTGTTCTTGTGTGAGTGGAGTATGACAAGACAGATGCATATCATATCGTGTAGAGAGAGATCATAGTCTCAGCTCTGTTTTTTTTATTAAATAAATTAAATACACATAATATATAAATATATATTATAGAATATTAATTATTAAATTAAGAAGGTTATTAATTTTATTAAGTCAAGAAAAATATATAAGTTATTAGCTTATATATTATTAAATTAGACAGGTTAAACTCTATACTCATGTATACATGCATATGTATATAAAAACACAATATAAACATCGTTAATCTGTACTATTATAAACATTGTTAATAATCTAAAATAAAGCACTAGAGTAACTATATTATATATACATATATAAATACATATAAATATTTAATAATTGTGATTTTAATACATATTACATATGTATTTATATAATACACCCTTGACAGCACACATACATATATATGTACATCTATATAAACATAAACAAAAATGAAAAATCACCCACACATATAATATAATATATTTCAGTTATAATAAAACGTACGAGTTGTATAGGAAGAATATGAAAATTGATTTATAAAGTATTAATGTTTTAATATTTAGTATATACTAATATTTTAAATTTTTATTTATAAATAGGAATGTGAAACATGAAATGTAAATTTTCAATTTTCTTTGAAGTAATATACATTATTTAATTACATCACAAAGTTGCAAATCAACGGCCAAACGGATGCCATCGTGAAGGCATGCTCCGTGAGAGTGGTGTAGATGGATATTATAATCTTGTTTTACTTTTATTAATGTTAATTAATTAATAATCTTATAAATAGATTTGTTTAAATGATATATTCTTTAATGTTTATAAAGTTCTAATTTATTAATATACATTGTAATGTAACTACGGTAAATACGTAGGTTACCTAGTATCCTTTTTTTATTTTAGCGGGATATATCCCGCCACCCTCTTTGTCACGTGTATAACAATTATGATGTCTAATTAATTTAGGTTTTAAATTTAAATTAAATATAACCATTATTAATATATCATTTTAAAATTTAATAGCATCAAGTAACTGTTTATATTAATCTTATTAGGAACTGCTTGTGCTAGTCGGAGCGAATGTATTTCTTGTGATATTTACATGTAAATACAGTTTAATTATTAAGAAGTTAAATTAAATTATTTAAGTTAATAAATGGTAATTGCAAATTTTCTTATAATTTTTAGTTGTGTGTAGTTTTTAGTTTTTCTTTTGGTTTTCTTGTGATTTAATAAAATGAAAATTAAAAATTAAATTTATAAAAACTTGCAAAACGTTTAAAAAAATTAATTCACATTTGCTGAAAGCTGATTTAATAATCAGAAAAATTACTTTTATACCCTTGAAATTTTCATATTTTTATATTTATATATATACCTTTTTTAAAAGTTGTAAGTTTACATATATACCTTTGAAAAATTTCAATCGTAATATTTTGACTTTTAAAATAATAATATTAATTAAAAATATATTTTTAATTCATAATATATTATAAATAAAATAATTAAAGTTTATTAAATATTAAATATTAAAAAATTATCATAATAAAAAATGGAATATTTTAAAAAAATTATATTATATTGTGATAGGTTGTATTTTAGACCTAAATATAATAAAATATAAATTAATTATAAATTTTTATTGAATTTTTAAGAATATTTTTTATTTTTTAACTTTTTTAATTTATGAAGTTTAAATTGAAATTTGGGGGGTATATTACGCAAATATAAAACTTGACTGTTTAGTATACGAATGTCTTGAGGTAGTGAGGACAATTTAGTGTATGTATGTATAACAGAGATACTTACGAATAGGTAATGTTTTTTAGTTATAAATAATAATAAACCAAATAATAAAGATTTTATTATTAATATGAATAAAGTTTTTCATTAGACTTATTACAAAACAAAATTTATGTTTTATAATAGAATGTAAAAGTTTTATTACAAAAAAATTTATACTTAACAATAATTTAATGGTAGATATATAATGTTTTTGTATTTCTAATTTTTTTATATAAAAAGTAATTAAATATTTGTTAATATATTTGAAATCCTTAATGAAACATGAGAATGCACTGTTGCTTGAATAGACTTTCGAGCCTTTGCCCCTACGCTTCGCCACAAAAGTTGTCAAAAGATCCCATAGACCACATTAGAGATTCGCTGGAGATTGTGACATTGATAGAAGTAATTATTTAATCTTAAAAATATTGAATCCGATGCGGAAAAACAAAATAGACTATATTATAATGCTAATTCAGAGGAGTAGCGAATCTCCGGAAGAGATTGTTGTCCAGTAGCCTTTCCATGGCAGCTTGTGGCAAGGCGATAGCAATCTCCCTGCTTCTGCCTCTGTCTGGTGTAGAGAGCATAAAAGCAACTCCATCACCGAAACTGGTCGACAACAGGGAATAGTGAACTGGCTTCCCGAATCCAAACTCGGTTAGATTGGGAAAGTGTACAAGCTGGTGCAATACACGTCGGTTCCCTTGTACAAGTCGCAGTTGAAGCCGACTTTGAGGCCCTTGTTCATCTGCAGCTGCATCCAGTCTATGCGGATCTGATGGTCTCCATGCTGATGGAGTTTATGTCCCGGTGGATGAGATTTGCAGCGAAGGAGAGGTGATTGGCTTTGATATCACCAGCCAGTGCCGGCAAGCATGCCATATGAACAGCGTTCCCAAAGCTTCCAGCTGGTATTACTGGGTCCCAACGCTTAGGATTGTTGCGAAGCTGATGGCATACATGTACTTGGTCACAGATTCATCATCCAGCTGACGTGCTTCGGTCATGCACTTCCACACCAGTGCAGCCATTGCCTGAAACGAAGTTGCTCTGCCATAGCTGAAAGGACCATCTTCAACTTCTTTCACAAGAGAAGCTACCTTATCTTCAGAGATGGTAAAGACGACACGGTGATATATTTCTCACTTATCTTCTTGTAGTTGATAGTTGCCCAGCCGGATCGCAACAGCATAGTCTCTGCGGGAATCTTCACTTGGGAGGTTTCTGGCCAAGCACACGCCAAGGTTGAAGATAGGTGGATTTGAGAGAGGTAATCCTCTATGGACTTCAGACCACGATTGCATGAACTGGAATGAGGAGACCATCCGCCACGGTTTCTGAAGCAGCGTAACCGAGTGCAATGGATCCACAGCTAAACCTTGTCACCTTTCACAGTTTGACACTAGCTTAGGAATGCAGAAAGGGCAAATGTAGAGAAACGTTACCTGGATCTGGATGAGTGGACTAGTTACACCTTCAGCAAATACGAATTCATCTTGTGTTACCAGCTGAGCTTCAATTTCGCATTTCTGGGCATTTTCAAGCCTGAGAAGAACAAAACAACAGTCAGTAAAGCTACATGAGAGATGGAGTAACGCAGGCTGAGGAAGAAACCTTGCTTCCGTGGTAGCCACGTGGAGTGGGATTCCTTGGTCATTGCAGTTGACGACCATCCGACCTCCTGCATCTTGTGCTTCTCCTGCCAAGGGATAGAAATGGACGAGAACTGAAGACAGTGACTTTTTAAGAGCATCTACAACGTCTTTGAAATCAGATGGGGAAATGTTGGACTTGTAGTAGTAGACTTGCTTGACATACGTATTTGTAATCAAGTCTAGATTGGAAAGCAACCATAAGCAAGGCTGAGCAGTTGGAACTGCTGGTACAACGGTGTGCACTTGCACTTGAATCATATTTCCGAATAATGCAAGCTGAATAGCTGAGTGTTGAATATATATATTCGCATGGAACGTGAGATCTTAACTTTAAAAACCATAACACAAGATTTATTTTTAAAGTTTGTTTAATATTATTGATACATTAATAGGATATTCTAATTTTTTGAAATGAGGTTTTTCCTTTTTAATTAAATATCTTTACTCTCCCCTGTCCAACTCTTTGATTAAGTCTCCTGCTTGTTGCTTATGTTACTTATGCTGCTCAATAGAGGAGTATGTTTTTTCTGCTTACGGTGAGGAATATGCCGTTGGTATGGTGGTCATGGTTGCTCGGTGGCCCACTCCTGCTGCCCGGCCCACTTCCCTCCATCTTTCCTCGGTCCGAGCCTTCGGTGGGGCAGGGGGGGTAGGTGGATGTTAGGGTTCACTAAATCACCCGGTCAATATTGCCACGTGTACCCAACAATATCATGACCACCACAATCGGATCTTCCAGCAGAAATTTAATGGTGAAAATGATAGACAATAACATGTTATCATAATGTGTAATCAAAGACTGACATATTCGAGGATTGAAAATTCAGAGTTACCTATGATATACTAAATTCATACGGAATATTCTACAGCATTGATATTAAAAATCTGAACATTAAATTTAGTGTGCAGCTAGTCGATACTTTGTTAGGGTCGTTTTGCACCAGGCAAACCCTTAATCATACTTTCACTAATGCAGCCGGAATATGCAATTAATATGCCGGAAATATGTAATAAATAAAGTTAAGGGACGCTGACACGTGACTTTATAACCACTACAATAAATTATAATGTTTAATAAATATTACACACATAACTAATATTAACAATAAGGACCACGTACAATGTATGTGTTTATAGGCATTACTTAACAATCGTAATAATAAATATATTAAAGCTTTATTTATCAGGTTTAATATAGTTCCATAAATTAATAGTAATATATTCAGTAAATATTAAATACATAGTAAATTATGTATGTATGTGTACGTGTGCATTAAATAGAAGTTATATAAAATGTGTGTAAGGAATAATTATACAAATATTGAAGACACAGTAAAAATCCTCTTAGACAGTGCCCTATAGAAAGACAAACAACCAGAGCCACTTGTCAATGTCTTTGCAATTATCTTTATATTGTTATGAGGTGGTCCAGTGTAGAATGTCCGGGACGAAATTCGCATGTTCTTTTGTTGTTGTGTCCAAATCCACCTGGCCATGCCCGGGTGCGGGGTCGGACAGGTGCTTCCGCCGGAGGAAAGGTGAACAAAGCAATGGGCGGAGGCTGCCGAGCACCCAAGATCGCACACCGGATGTGGGATCCGACAGGTGCTGCCGCCGGAGGAAAGGTGGAAGGAGAGCAACCACCGTGGTCGCGTATGATTTAGAAAGTTAATTTTTAAAATAAAATTAGAATCACGTTGTAAATTAAAAATAATAATATTAAACGAAGGACAAGTTTTGTCCCGACAGTGACAAATTTTTCCGGTGCCAATGTGTTTTTATTTCGGTTGTGTCGTCTACGTAAGTGATGTCATGTACTATGTATATCTTTAAAGTGGATTCGTATTTCCATGAGCCGTGTAGAATATTACTACCTGCTCTTACTTTATATTAAATAGGGCGTTCCGCACACACCCTTACCTCTAAGTAAAATATGGAAGTGTCATCAAAAATTTAAGGAGGGGCTTTGTTTTCACACAAAAAATCACTTAATTCAATTTTTTTTTCAAAAATTCCTTCTCCCTTACCACAGCCACCACATCTTCCAGTTGTTCCACGACCTTATTTTTTATCAACTCTGGCTGCAAGAAGTGTCCTTCCAACTTGATGGTTGAGCTCAAGCTCAACATAATTTTGTTGAAGTCCCGGCTTGAATTAGGTTGGGCTCAAGGCCACGACTTGAATTAAGGCCAAGTTGAAAGTGCCCAAATACATGTTAAGCTCAAAGTCATGACTTAATTCAAGGTCAAACTTGGAGCCATGGCTTTGATCAAGCTAGGTTGATAACCACAACATGATACAAAGCTAGGCTCAAAGCCATGGCCTTAATCAAGGTCAAGCTTGAGCCACGACCTTGATCAAGGCCAAGCTAATAACCACAACCTGATACAAAGCCAGGCCTTGATCAAGACTGGGCTAGAAGCCATGGTGATGATACAAGGCTAGGCTCAAAGCCACGGCCTTGTTCAAGGTTGGGCTAGAAGCCATGGCCTTGATTAAGGATGATACAAGGTTGGGCTCAAAGCTAGGATCAGGCTACGTTAGAAGCCATGACCTAATTCAAGGCCAAGCTATTGCAACTGCGTAGAAGCTCCCTTTTTTCCATTGATGAATGCATGTGGAAGAGATTGAAAGGCATTGAGAGAGATTGAGAGAGCTTACTTAGGTGAAAGAGCATGTAGAATGGCCATGAGACCCTGTTTGCCCAATGCCCGTAGCCAACAATTGTTGAAACCTCTTCCTATTGCTAGCACTCCCACCTCCTCTTGCTGCTATGTCCATTCCTAGCTGCACGGTTGCCAAAAACCCTAAACCTAGATATGCTAGTGCCAAACTTGGGCAAGTTTATGTGCAAAAATGTTGGCCTTAGTGGTCAAACTTGTTAAGTAACTTAAGTAAATTTTTTTATAGAAGTGACTAGTGCGAAAACGTTCACCCCATAAAATATGAAAATATGCTAAGAGTGTGTAGAAATAGCCATAATTACATTAAGGGGCCAATATGCCCTTAAATAAATTTTTAAAAAGATTTAAAGGGATTAGATTTCTATGAATTATTTTAATAATGAAGCAATGGTGTGCTAAATACAAGGTGAACTTCTAAGGCTGACTTAATAGTTTGAGCATCTCTTTTACCTCACCAAGCTTGTAAGAATCTTTTGGATCACCATATTCCACAAATTTCCTCTAGCTGCGCTATTGCAATCTTCGCCTCCTTGAGCATAGTATAGCCTCATAATTAGCTTCACCTTCATTTATAAGAATGTTGTGAAGTATGAAAACACCCATTTATGTTGTTCGATACATAATGAAACTTCACCCTTAATTTGTGTCAAGACATTAAAATTAAGACCAAATGCCTACTCCACAACCATTTGTGCAACTCCATGCTCTTTGTTAAAAGCTTATTGGCCAAGTGTCAATTGAGCATTTACAAACACCTAAATGAGTTGCAGAAAGAACTAAAAAATAATGTACCTTGATATGAGATCATCAAGAAAGTTATATAGCTGATATCCTTTGTCACACACCAAGTATTTCATGTAGTCCGTATGAGGTAGTTACACTAGAGCTTTAAGGTAAATCTCATCAACTATCTACACACGCATAATATATCATGTATGCTCCCTATAAATTAAATCATAGCATAAGTACTAAAAACAAAAGAAAATACCTAGCCAACCAACATGAACATTTAAGAAGAGTTTCTATGCATCCATGATTTCTTATAAAATGACATTGAACCGTTTTTTTTATCAAAGAAGTCTACCTTGTCTCGTGTAGAAGGTTGAAGTATCTCGATGGTGTGCAATCAATTGCACCCACAATGTTGGACAACCAAGTATGTGTCAATTACTGGAATTCATGGGAAATCTCACGCACCTGCTCTTTTGTTGACGAGAAGGACACCTTGTACAAGAACCGTGTGTATATTGTTGCTATTGTCTCGAAGAACACCTTCGCAATTGTTGACCCTCCTATAGCAAACTTTTAATGTCATCATAGCTTCACCAATTTTATTAAAGTTGTCCCAACTCTTATATCAACTCAAACTACATTTTATAGTTGGTGTTTTGCCTAGCAATGTCGTTGTTCAATACATTGTAGAGCATATCAAACATCCTATGTGACATCTAGAGGATTCTCAACGATCTATAGTCATCATAGTAGGTCATCAT
Source organism: Selaginella tamariscina (assembly GCA_003024785.1). Taxonomy (NCBI): domain Eukaryota; kingdom Viridiplantae; phylum Streptophyta; class Lycopodiopsida; order Selaginellales; family Selaginellaceae; genus Selaginella; species Selaginella tamariscina. The sequence goes on from PUQB01000156.1 coordinate 420,992, forward strand.
AAACGTATCCCACTATGCGATGCTTTGGGGCTGCACCCACCATGCCAAACCACGTTCTACTATTGCTGCTCATTGCAAGCGTTGTACATGTTGGGCATCACCATAAACATCCTCATTAGAATTGTTCCCTAAATCGTCATAGCTTCTTCATTAGAGTGCTTAGAGTTTGAGTCAGAATCTAACAAAAACGAAAAGCAAACTCTATAGCCATGAACAAAACAAACCATAGTAGACAATCCCTTGTATTCTCAAATCCTTGAAAGTGACTTTTCATTAAAAACATAGAGACAAAGGAAAGAATTAATAACTAAGATCCAAAATGCAAACTACAAACTACATGGTTGACCTATTCCTTACTACCACTACTACTACAAAAGTGGTTTGCAATCTAGTTCATGGTTGCAACAAACTAAAGAATTTGTCCCTTGACATTGCCATTTGCATGTCAATTTGCAGCTCAAATTGTGAGTTCTTGACTTCTAACTACTAGTCAAACTGTGAGTTCTTCACATGAAGCTTTTGGTGAAATTGTTATTCTTTCATTTCAAATTCATGCAATAACAATTTGTTACCATCTTGCAGGGCTATGACAAGGCTAGACTGCTTCTTCTTCCACTCTTTCCATTTTCCTGTGCTCTCAGGCTTAATCATCCTTTTAGGATAGCCTATTAAAGCTGTACAAGAAGTTGGTGTTGTTTGAGGATCCTAATCAAAGTCATTGTTGAACTGTGGAGTCATGGAGCTTTAGTTATGGATGAGTCCACTAGTTCATACAAATCCAAATCCACGATTGGAAGATTAAGTTGCTTTTGCTCTTGCCACAACAAACTTGAATAGTGAAGAGCTCCTGTCTTCTTATTGTGATCTAAGATAGTTTTGTAGTCATTGACTATGTTCTCGCATTTCTTTTGAGATTACTCTACATCTTGATTATGGAATCCTTAACTTGCATTTGGATTGCAATGTTGTTCCAATGCTATTATGTAGTGACTGAAGCTAGCTACTTGTTTGTTATTCCCATTTGAACAAAGAATTTCTATTGTTTCAACTCAACAAGCACATGCATCTTTGTCTACGTCCAGTTCCTAGATTGATGTCATTTGCCTGGCCTTCCATCATTCTCTTTGTTTTGCAAAGCTGGCCCTTGTGAAACATGCCCATGACTCAATCCTACCCCTGCCCCAACATCTTTCACTTCATTAAAGATATGATCAATTGAGCTTAGGCCAAGGCCAAAACATAACTCAGTCGAGCTCTACCCAACATTCAAATGGGCTGAACAGAGCTCTGCTAAGCTTTGGATGAGTCCATTGCTAATTTATTGCTATAGTCTTGATGTTGCAATAGGGTCTTCATCCCTAACTTGTTCTATTGATGCAAGATGAGGAGAAAACAAAGAGAAGATGATGGAAGAGGAGAAGCTAATAAAAAAAAAGAATGTGCTTAACCCAGTCCATTCTCTAGTGCCATTTGTTGTGCCCCCTTCTCATTCTTTGCCGCGCCCTCCTATGCCACACTGGCAAACCCTAGTGCCATACTGGCAACTCCATAAACTTTAAGTGACCTATCCCTATTTATTTAAAATTTATAAATAAATTTTGTGAATCTCATAAAATTCACTAAGGTATGGGAATGGGTGGAAACACTCATCCCCTTAATGGTCAAACCCATAAATTTGTTAAGTATGTGGTCTTTATTTTGAATGGATGGTGGAAACTTAAAAAACCCATTAAATGCACTAGTTATGTATGTAAGGGCCAGTGGAAATGACCCCTAACTAATATAAACAATAAGTACCACCTATGTCATACACGTTCTTATTGTATTAGATACACGTATATACATGCATACGCATATTCGTCGGAATATTTGAGGTTCTTATCATATACACCGTCTATGAAGAATATGCTATCAAATCTGAAAACACACACAGCACGCACGCACGCACGCACGCACACATTTTGATTTTTATGTCTATATAAAGATGTCTCTAACACACACAGACACACGTAAATTTACACCTCTGGAAATTGCAATAAAACAACTTTATTTTAATGTTTGATTAGATGGATTTATGTATAATTCAGATATCAAGATGTTTGTTAAAGGTTCGACAAAAAAATGAAAAAAGATATACGCAAACACACACACACACACACACACACACGTGCATGCATGATTTATTATATAACACAGATACATGTCGTTAGACTACTTTATAAATTCATATTTCATACTCAGTTGCAATTGATTATTGTATACACAGGTTTCATTAAATTGTCACTAATGGTTCTCAAATTAAATCATAATGAAAGATATACAAATACATATTAAATGTATATAGTCGATTAAACTAGTGTGTGTGTGATGTAACTAATTAATTTGAAATTTGTAGATACTGAAAAAATTACTATTTTCTTAACTAAAAAGTATTAAGAGTTGACAACGTGGCAACTCTTTCTAACCTGGCCAACCTCGGGGTTAACCACGCTAGTTAATTTAACAAAACCTCTAGAAAATGCATCAAAAAACTTGCCTTGGTCCTGTGCATATTCGGCAGCATATTCTGAAGTCCTTATATCTCCTTGCATAGCCGCATCCACACTGAATAGAATCCTCTTTTTTGCACCGTCTTTGAAGAACATGTTGTCAAATCTAAAACACATATATCAACACACACACACAATGCTATATGCATAAAGAATACACATATAAAGTACAGACGTACAGATGTTTATGTATATGTACACGTCTATGTGTACTCTCACCACACACATACATTTCTTATGCATATACAGATGTGTCTATCATGATATGTAGATATACAGATACATCCACATTATACAAGAATACAACAGTTATAACGATATACTAAATATACATGTGTCTGTATATCTGTACATATATAACAACGGACAAATACACATAGTGGAACCTATGAAGTGATTATAGTATGTACATTACATCACATGTTACACATACACATTAAGATGATGTCAACTCATATTATGGTTGTCAATACACACATAAAGAGGAAACGCACACCCACACGCACAACCTGAACATTGTGGAATCGTTTGGAATAGCTGTAGCATTGAGGTAGTATTGAGGACTGGGGCATAATAGTCTCAAAGCAACTGAATAAATCCCATCCAATGATGAATCGACGGTTGGATATAATCTGTTCATCACACTCAAACAGTGTCCAACTCCCAGCGTATGAGCCCCTACAAACAATTAAAACACATACATTTAATATACATATTCGGGCTTATGTGTGTTTTGTGTGCATTAAGAACACACACACACACACGCACCTATGAGAGCAACAGATTCTTCTGCTGTGATGCCTATAGACTGAAAATCCTTGAGAATGGCATCAATAGAGGACGTTGCAGTTGCTAACTTAGAATCTGCAAGTGCATAGTTTGCTCTTGTGCTATCCTTACGCCCTGTTAAGATCGATATATTCGGCCCCCCCGCCTTATATAAACAAGTTCGTAATTAATGCATTTGTAATGATCCACGTTTTGTGTGGATATACTCTTTCTGTGTATATATATCGTTACGTACACACACACACACACACACACATACAGCGTACCAGGAGAATTGCATCACGGGCAGCTAAAGCAACAATATCTGCACATGAAACAGTATTCGGGCAGCTTGCTTCTAAAGCCGACTTTATACGGTCAATGAAATCCATACGCCGTATTCCAAAGTTCTTGGGCGATTCTAGCTCACTCCTGAATTGTGGTGTTGTATCCAAAAGTATAGATCCATCACATCCCTGTGACACAGTGTGAGTGAGAGAATGAGAGAGAGATGACATACATACCATGATATCGCAGTCGTGAAATGCGAGCCGAAGCAATGCAGCGCCTGCAGTTGGGTCCTGGGAGAGAAGATTCATAAGCGTCTGTCTAACAATGTTTTCTGCGTTTGGGCAGCTAGAATCGTAGAAACCCATATTCAACGACAAAGAATTCACAGCCCCACAAGCAAACAAAGCCCAGGAAACGAAAATGTACTCAAGGAAGAGTGCCATGGCTGTGCACAGAGAGTACTCTTGTTGCTGCGCGGCATACTTGGGGGAATTGGAAACTTAAGAGGCATACTGCTGCCGTTGAACCTCCGATTCTTCTCACCGGCTGATTTAACTCCCAACGAACACTCCCGTCCCGCCATATCTATCTTGCCCTAAACCATAAACCCTGGGATATCCCTCGAGAATATTCTAAGATACCGTAACCCTGCATTTTAGGGCAATTTCAGGATTTAGGGTTTTTAAAAAGGATGGAGAAGAAGAGCGGATTGTCCTCGTCGATCCCGGAGCTACGTGCACGGCCTAATCTGCCGGTTGCAATTCTTGGAACAGGTCTGTTTCTTGTTTTAGTGTCTGGCCTCGGATGGCAGCGTTACAAAGCGAATCAGGTAAATCACACTACTCACACACACAGATACATAATGCTACATTTTTCAATTGCAGGTAATCGTCAAAAACTAGAGAAGAACATTATCAAAGTGATTGTTGTTTCAGATGTAGGTACCATATATATACATGTGCACGCGCTATATATATATATATATATATATATATATATATATATATATATATATATATAGATAGATAGATAGAGAGAGAGAGAGAGAGAGAGAGAGAGAGAGAGAGAGAGAGATGTGTATATTAGCACAACAAAGTGAAGTGAAATGCTATGATTATGCAGAAGGACATTTTCTAGGATGGTTCACACTATTAATAAATATTAATCGATTTTAATACAATGGTATTAGATATAAAATTAATATAATCGGAATGAAAATTTAAATCAAATTAATTAATGGAATGTAACAGTAAACGTGAGTATAACTTGCAAAAGCTGCATAACAAGACTGGTGGTGTTTAATTTGCATCATATGTATATCTGTTTTATATCCACAAGCTTACTGACTTGTGTATATATTATCACACATATAGATAGCAGACACACACACACAGAGCAATATAGTAGTTTATATGCAAATATATGTATGTGTGTGTGTGGATAAAAGCATATGATATGCTCTCTTGCTCTCTTTGTGTTATATGGATAAGAAATATGCATTCTTTTGGGGCATTTGCTACGAGTAATAAAATTGAACTTATGTTTATTTACGCATATAGAGCAGGTGTATCAAAAGCTATTACAATGTCAAGTGTGTTTTACTTCATTACGCTTAACTATTTATATTTTTCTTAGTAAACATCATAGTAATATACATAGTGGTTTTGGTCGAAGTAAATGACTTTGCAGGCAATTATCAAGTGCTAAAACGTTAGTTTTCATTTACTTGGGTTTACAAGGACAACAGGTTCCACTTCTCTTCGACAGCAGGTGCATGCTTTTGTTATACTCCTATACATGTTATAATTATACAACGTTGTTATAAATCTATATGAACTTATATATTTTTGTTTTATATAGATGTTTTAGTCGTTTGATATTCCTCAGGACAGCTGTGGTAGAAGTGGTTTATCACATATGACAACAGCTGGTGCTTTCCACCATGGCACGAGAGAGGACTTCATATGATATATGATATGTACGTATATGCTCAAATCTATATATGATAGTGGCGCACACACACATAGTGCTAAAGTATTTGTTGTACAGGTTTGCGAGGGGAATCCGGAACTCCTATTCACCGCCGCGAATGTGAAGAAGTGTTTATAGTTAACAAAGGACAAGGAACTTTATACTTGGCTATAAATTCTGAACAGTCCTGGTGAAGGGACTTGCATATTCGATCTTTGAGAATTCCACCATTACAATGCAGTCCACCAGGTGTGTGTGTGTGTGTGGGTGGGTGCAGAGACATTTATAGATTCGTATATGAATTCATGCATCTAATATGACAATATGGTCCGTTATATCTATTAAGTTTAATGTATTATCATGTTATATACACATGCATGTATATATGTATGTATGTAAGAGACATAGATTCATACACATACAAGTGCAAATTCATGTACGTATGTAATAGAACAATATGGTTCTTTTATCTACTAATTATGATTAAACATACACATGCGTATATATTAAATATGTACACCTGTATGTATACGTATGCATATCATAGGTTCGGCTAGAGCCGTACAATCACTTAACTTAATTAATTATCTTTTTGAAGATATATATGAAAAAGATGTTTAGGGTAAATAATTTTTATATACACAGGTTTCTTAATCACATATTTTCCTTGGTTTAAGTATTTTGCGACTAATTCACTTTTATATATTACATGCTTGTGTGTGTAGGTATTTGTGTGTGTGTGTGTATGCAATTCTCAAGTTTATTGTGTTTATAAAACATGCACCCACCCACCCAGCCACCACAGACACACACGCACAAACCCACACGTGTATGTATACATACGCCTATGCCTGTGTGATTATAACATTTCTTCTATAAGTTGTATTATGTGTAGATGTACCTGCATTACACTGTGAATGCTACATGTATACATATATGATGCAATATATATAAACATTATATAATAATATATATTTATAATTATGTTCTACCTACTTGTAAGTTATACTTCTTACTTTGCAGATAGTCAACACGGGCGTTGTTGACGACTTGCAGTTCTTGGGGATAGGGTGTAAGTAGGATTCTATAAGCTATAAACAGATTATTATTATTATATGCAATAAATGTAGATTTTCTTAAATAATCAATATGTTATATATATAAATAAGTGCATCCACGTGCAGATTCGTGTATAAGAATTCTGTGCTTCGTTTTCCATATCCGTGGGACATTGTATGCCCCAGCAATCCGGTCACGGGTCAGTATGTATATGTGTGTAGGCATTCTCTATATGTTCACAAGTCCACATACTAATACCATTTTACGTGTTGCAGTGAACCAACTAGAGCATTTGAACATCATCTAAAGGCCGACCCGGTTTGAAAAAGACTAAAGGTGGAAAATGAACACTATAAGGTGAGACTTTTTATTTATTTATTTATTTTTAATTTTATTTTTACCTAATGATTTTGACTGTTGCTCTAGACACGCTATATTCTCATTGGAGCGTTGAGATTTGTAGAGATACAGGGAGAATAAGTGTATTTGTTTTACACACACGTGTGTATGTGTGTATAAAGTTTTAATCGGATATACATGTCAATATATGTATATACGTACAGGATATATGCATACTACACAGATGCCATTATAATATATAAAATTCATTAAGTGTTTTATGTAATTTTTATATAAACTTGCCGTTTGTGTACGCAAACTTGTGTTTTTATCACTTACGTCTGTCAACGTATCTTTCAGTACTACATAGGATTAATTTTATTAATTTAAAGTTAATTAATAGCTAGTAATTAATATATTAATATATTAATATTCTTACTTTTCTCTTTGATTTTGACAAGTTTTAAGAAGAAGACAACGTTTTTCAGTTCGCCGTAGCGTGGTGCTTTGCATGGGGGACCGTTGCTATGATTGGAACAGTTGCACCTGCAGTCTATACTAAAACGTGAGTGGATGTACTTTTATATGTACACACCCACACACACATGCACACACGCGCATATACAGTTATGTATCATATCACTATATTTTGAATGTTTTATCACTTTGTCCATTGGTATAGTACAAGAATAGGGGTAGAGAGAGAGAGAGAGAGAGAGACTTATGTGGTATCTGTCTACTAGCTGATGAAAGATATATGGTTATCTTTCATTGTACAGTATATTTTGTATGTTTAGTTTCATATCCATATATAAAGATTACACGACACACACTCACACATACGCATACAGTTACATATTATTATTTTAACTTTCCATGCATAGCCGTAGTTATAGGTGGTGCACAATTATGAACTGTGTTGATTGGAGATGCTATTACAACGAGAGCGAAAGTTAGTTATTTTTTATTATAATATATTGTTTTATTTCTTACGTATAGTAAAAAGCTTGATAGAAACACTTGCAACAACCTATATATATATATATATATATATATATATTATGTATTCACACACGCACGCACGCACACACACGTAAGTTAAAATCTTGTACAAGCATTGATTGAAACAGTTGTAGTTTTCTTGTCTCGATCATGGTTTATATATAAATATATATCGTGTACCGTAATTATCAAATTGTGGTCTTTATATTTATAATACATTATACTAAATAAATTTAAATAAAATATTTATTTGTATGAGTTTTTAATAAAACGGTTTTAGTTTATACTATTAACAGAGTTTCCAAGATGGGTCAGGGATCGTATTCAAGTGGATGATGTGAAACTAAAATACGTAAAATTTACAACATGTTAAGAATCTCCTTCCTGACAGTTTTTGTGCATAACCCAAGCTTTCGTTTTTGAAAGACACACATGCAGGTATTCAGAAACCAGACCTTTATATTAATTATACTAAATTATTTAAATTAGTATATTATAATTAACTGTAATCTAATAAGTTTATAAAACTCTGAGTTATATTATTATGTATGCATTTTAAGCAATTATTTAATTAAACTAATTAATATTTTATATAATGAGAATATGAATATTAAATGTGGATATAGAACAGAAGCAGAAGCAGTATATGCATGCAGAGAAATTTCTGGTCTGTAACAAATCAAAATCAATTGAACAGCGAGGTTTGGAAAAGGATGTTTAAATTTAAATAATACAGAATATATTGTTATATACAGACACAAATCCTGGCCATTAGATTGACAGCTAAATCTTTGCCGACACAGATCCAATCGACATCTCCCACGTGTATCATTTTCAAGCCCTAATTTATCCCTTTTATTTTAGCCCTAACCCTCTTTAACCCTTAACCCTAGGGTTTACATTTTTTAAAAATATTTTTCAGTTTTGAAAAGATGTCTGCAGTACTTACACTTGATAATCATCTAACAGTTTCTGCATAAATATATAAAATATTGTTAATTTATTTTATTATAATTTGAAAGCTATATACATGATTTTCCAACAAACTATCGTCAATCAAAACCTACTGCAGTTGATCAGTCGTGACAAGAAATAGACCCAAGCCGCATTTACACGGGCGTATTAGGACCTTAATTACGCTATTTAAACCCTTGTTTTTTATATGGTACTATACAAAAATCGGCATATTATGTAACCTTATATATGTCATGGTGACAACATGAAGGAACACTTCAAAGAGGATATCTACATATGTCAATTTCTCAATAAGATATATATTGACAAAAAGAATATATAAATGCATATAAAAAGACAAGGTAGAGAACATACAAAGAAAATGTTACGTGTTTGACTTTTTAGTAGGTTTTGATAGTCAATATTGTCATTTTTTTCAAAAGCGTCGATAGAGATTGTATATATAATAGTTATAAGAATTATAATATTTCTAAATAATCAATAATAGGGTATTTAAATAATAATTACTAAATAATTAAGTCAATTAAGATGTGTAGGTGTGTAACAGTTATTACTTGATGTGGTCAACCTGTTGAAACATTCGATATCTAGTTGACCATTGACCAGCAGCGGTTGATTCAAACACTCCCGGCAGATCCCATTGAAGACTTGTACGCCGCCAATAAGTAAATAAATATACATATTTAAATAATTAAGTTATGCACCAACATGTTTTCAAGTCGGCATGCAGGTTTTCTAGAAGAAGAACTGCATATTATTAGTGTTAAACTCATAACATTATATCTTTGACTTGTTACTTACAGAACCGATTGGTGTAGTGAGCTTTCAATGGTGGTTGTTATGTCTCACTAAGACAGTGATACACACACACACGTGTACATGTGTATCGCATATATACACCTGGACTGCAACTTATGCGGCCTGATGTTTGCAAACAACTAGTGAATTATGTATATTAATATATAATAGATACACACTGTTGCATACCCGCGTCCGAAGGAAGAATATTTTAAGTTGTTGAAGTTGGTGTATATGTTAAGTTTGAAAACTATTAATTAACGGAATTGTTGGTGTTATATGAAACTTGAGCTACCAAGTGAGTTGCGTATGACGTTAGCCCTAAGTCAACTTAGGGAACAGTTTAGGGTTAATTAGAGAGCAAACCAACCATACCAATACTAGTTATTAATTATTAATATTTTATATAATATATGTTCTCCGTGATTCTGGACTGCAAACCAAATATATTAAGATGCGGCGGATATTCTGGAGTGGAAGACAACTTGATAGATTGCCTGTGCAGAAGGCTATTAATCATTTGCATTTTGATAAAGAGGTTGACGATTTCTTAAACTTAATTTATATGTTGACTTGTTTATAACTAAATACTTGTATTTTATTTGTTAAACTCCCGACAATGGTAAACACCTTATACATTAATATATTATGGTTGGTGATCAGTTTTCTACGGCATATACGGAGGAATATTCAGTGAGATTATTAATAACTGTGTCTTAGCGGGTGGGATTAAAGCGTGATTAATGCAAGAGGATTAGTTGAAACGATGTACGACACATGAGGAAAGGATGTCGTTGAAAACGAAGGGTAGGTTAGGTCGGTACGGATTAAATGCTTAACCGCGTCCGTACTAAACCCTAAACCCTCGCCGTTGAATGGGGAAACGGCCAGATCCGACGTCACACAGGGGAAGAAATCTCCACCGTTGCGTCACTAGACACGTAAGTATATTCCCCTCGTGTTTTGATTAGCATTAATCCTGTTGATTAGTTGCTTCGGTTTATGCATGGGGTTATTACGGGACTTCCTATATAACAATGCGGTCAATTGCGTGCTCCCGAGATGAACAAGTGTGTTAGATAATCCTTCTCTGAAGAAAGAAATAGTTTGTTTTTTCTCAATAGAATTCTCCAAATGAGCAGCTGAGGAATCGAAATGTGCTTGAGCTCCAGGATGAGAGCCCTCTTATCCCTCAGAAATCCCCAGAATCCCATAATGAATCTGTATCAGAATCCCATGAATCCCATGAATCTCAAGCTCTCAGAAGACGAGGATGAATCCACAAACGAGACGGGAGAGTCACCGAGCAGTCTGAGTAACCATGAAAATGGAGCACAGTCGAAACACTGTCCGAGAGGTCACTGGCGTCCAGCAGAAGACGAGAAGCTCCGTGAGCTTGTCTCTCTTCACGGTCCACAGAACTGGAACATGATCGCCGAGAAGCTCCATGGCCGATCAGGTAAGAGAGAGAGAGAGAGAGTAGCTGCTGCCCATCAGCTCCAATTCATAAAATACTTCCTTCAGGAAAGAGCTGCAGATTAAGATGGTTCAATCAGCTCGATCCCAGAATAAACAGGCAGCCATTCAGCGAGGAAGAAGAGGAGCGCCTCCTTGCAGCACACAGGTTCCACGGTAACAAGTGGGCGATGATAGCGAGGCTGTTCCCGGGAAGAACAGACAATGCGGTGAAGAACCACTGGCACGTCGTCATGGCTAGGAAGTACCGCGAGAGGACACGGCGTTCCTCGACCAATCCCTCACTGAGGAATGAAGAACAGACTGAACTGAGAGGTACCAAGCGAACACTGGAAGAACTAAGCGGGTTTCAACATATTCATCCCCAACAATCCCATTTCCCCTTGTTCTTCCCGGATTCATCCGCAGGTAACGTAAACTCGTCTGGATTGCTGGAAACGCATGAAAATATATTGATTTCTATGCAGCGACCGCGCCGAGTGGGATGAAGGTCTGTACATCTTCCCCGTTTATGGAAGAACTGCAGAGATATTCCTGCAGTACAACGAGTAGCACCACGGATTTCACTACGTGCAGCGAGCAAGTCTCACATAAGAGGCAGAATTGCTTCAGAAGGCTTGTGGACAAGGAGAAACTGACGGTCTCAGATGGGGTCTCGTGTACGAGCGTGGATCAATCCAACGATGAACAGCTTGAACACAAGAATGCTGTCCAGTTTATAGATTTCCTAGGTGTTGGTGCTTGAGAAAAACCTCTGGTTTAACTGTTAACCAACAAGGTTTAGCCTCTTAAGCATGTTCTTAATAGAAGAACATTCTCATGTGCGTCTGTGGAGCGTAGATACATGTCGGATATATAAGTATATCATAAGTGAGTTTATGTTATCCAGTTTCCATGTAATGTGGGAACTTATATTTACATAACTGACAGTCAAACAAGTATAATATTAATAGCCCACATACTAATATTGTATATTAGGCTGATTTCCTTAATTGAGTAGTCAGTAAGTCAACATTATCGATTCTATTTACATAAGTATTTCCATACACCCAAGAGCAGCACACATAAACAAAGACATGTACATGCATATGCATGTACACATACACACACACACACGAACACATACGCATATGCTAACAAGAGCGTTTAGTTAACAGCGTTTAAAATCAATCTCTATCTTGGATTCTATACCAGTAAGACTATGAATATGAAGCTTTCTTCACATCATATTGTTCCCTTAAACAATCGTGTGACATTAACTTTTAGCCCCTGTAATAATCAAACACACTGTCTGATTCTATAAACAGTTAACATTTAATATATATGAAAATCTATCTATATATATATATGTGTGTGTGTGTGTGTGTATTCAACTTACACATGTTCGACTTTGTGCTGTCTGTGCTGTCCCGTGTCCGTGTCGTGTGTTATAACAAGCAGCCTGTAATGATGACGAAAACGCCTTGACTGCCCGTCAGCAAGTGTTCTGACCGCCTTGACTGCCATTTCCCCTGCTGTTACAGTTCAACACCCTTTTACGTTACACATCTCTCACAGATATGTGTGTGTATCTTTCCTTTTGTTTTTTTCCTTATAATATATACATTAATAACTATATATTATTAACTTACATTTTATTTGGATTCTATATGCAGGCCCTGTGCAAAAATCAAGTAGAAAACAAAACCACCTTTAGACAGCAACGGTAAAAGAATAAATATTTTATTTAGATATTAATTTTATATATATATATATATATATATTATATGGACAGTACCGTTTTAGTGCAGAAGAGGCTGGCTATTGTGTAGTTTAGAAATTTGCAGTGGTGCATTTATGGTTATAGATTCCAAGGATCCTGTGCTTCATCATAGGGAATATGTTATTAAACCACCTGCTCCCTGCAAAACAGTTTAAAACACGCCTAATTACCCTTGATTACCCTTAGCCTTAACAACCCTTTTCTCAAGCGTTACAATGCTTAACTTCATGAAAAGCTTTGAATGTTCCTTAATAAACACATGACTAATGAAAATATGATACATAAAATTCTTTACAAATATGAAGCTGGTGTTCTCTCTATATAAATCTCCACATTCTTCATTTTCATAACATAGTTTCCTATCCGTGTGTGTGTGTGTTACATCACATACCAAGTCTGTGGAGTCAACTTTTACTCTCACTGCTTGCCCTTAACTGTCCTTAGTCAACCTTGAAACCGTACTTAACTGCCCTTTAATGTTAGATTAATGCCTACTTACCCGTAAATGAGGAAACCTTGTATAAACCTTCTGCACAAAATACGTAAGTAATACATTGAAAGTTTATTAGATTAAGTAAGAAAAAATGTGTTAGTTACGAAGTGAAATATAGTGATTAGTTTCGTGAAGACCATGACTTCGAAGTCAGATAACCTAGTAAAGAAACACTATAGTGTCGGGGGACACTTAATACGATGAAAGCAACAAGTTAGTAAACAAAATAGACTATATACATGTCTCTGTCTGCCTGCCTAAACACCGAACAAGCACGTAAATAGACTAGTGTAATTACACATGGATGTTGTGCGTGTGTATTTATATCGCCTAAAAAACGAATACAAGCACGCCGTATACTTTGTATTAACACATTACTGACGAGAGAGAGAGAGTAGCATGCTAATTAGTCACTACGAGTCAAACATTAGAAATACAAAACAGAAGATAACATTATACATTCCCAAACTGACACTTACATATAGCATAAGTAATATGTGCGTGCGTGCGTGTCTGTTGAATCGGTTTAGCAATATATTAATTCATTTATAACAGTAGTAATGAGACATACATGATATGAAATAAAATTGGAGCAATAATTTAATAGTTCATTAACAGTAAAACTAGTATTACATACACGAATTAAGTTAAATGCTAGTTAATAAATACTCCCCTGTTAGCAGTAGAACATGACCTTCTTAACCTTGTCCTTGAGTGCAGGTAGCGGCCTGATGGAGCCGTCCGTGCGGGTAGATCGGGGAGCCAAGGTCCTGTTTACGGATCCGGCCTCGGATGCGTCTGGTTCCATGTAAAATCTCGCTCTAAACGCTGCTAAATGAGCATAATAAGCAGGGGGCACTGTCAAAAAGTTAAATGTCAGTTATAAAACAATATACAAAGTGTACTCTCATATAACACTTTGTGTGTGTGCGCGCGCGGGCGTTAAGTAGAGCTACGTACGCATATAAAGACATGTCTCCTGTGTAACTGCGTGTAGAAATGACTATTTTCAACTGACAATACTAATAGCAATTATATATCGTTTACAAATACATCCGTAGATAGTGCTGGGGATATTTCCAGACATAACATAAACCTTGCTGTTAAGTATACATGTTCCTAGTGGATTGTTAATATTCACATACTAGAATAGTACCTATTGAGACAGAACGTGTACAACGAGCGTAAGTATAGCAGAGGCTGTTGGTGAGAGACTGTAACCCATCTGCTGTGAATTTGTTTTCGTCCCAAAGTACGTGATAATGTGCCGGCCTACTTGTTCCCTGTATTAAGAAATAGTTTTAAGCATGTTTAACTAGAATATAATTTGAATATATATGCATAACTGTGTGCATGCACCGCGCACTATATATTACCTGGATCCCAGCGTGACTACAAAGGTAAAAATCAAATTCCGTTGGATGGCAGATTTTCGAATCCACCACAGTTCCTGTTAAGGAAACACATTTATAACAGCAATTCCTAAATAAAAGTGCCTTATGTGTGCATACATACATACATAGACACACACACACACATCACATATGAATAGGATATGGTTATGTATTGGAATTAGGAGGGATCGGCGCGCCGGGTCGCCCCGCCGGCGCCGCTTAATTTAGACGTTAAACAAAGTATTCGACTTAGGTAGTTCGCTTGTCGTGGTAAGTTTTACATGTGAATGTACTGATACACTACTGTAGTAATAAAACATAATCTCATACCTGGAAGGATGTTGCCACTTTTATCAGTGCTGCTTTTGTCATCATGGTCGTTTGCAAACAGCCTTGTATGGTGTCGTTTTTGAACAACCACAAATGTCACAAGGGGTTGATAGTTCGGCTCAAGAGAAGCACAGGCCTGTAACAAGTTAATTAGAGAAAATACATGATATATTAAAATCATCATATGTACACTTCCATATCTTATTCTCAATAAAAGCAGAAGTTTTGTATATACATACCTTTCGTATTGCATCCAGTTCATGGAGTAAAACTTGGTAGAATTGCCCCTCGCTCACACCATCCCTGGATAAGCTTAAGATTAGTTGCATACACTAACATAAACACACAAGCATACGTAGTACAAGAACATATATTGAAAGCTATAATCATACTGTTGACGAATGCGAAAATAAACTTAATACCAACCATTATTCTTTAATGTAATAGATTGTTTACCTGTAGAAGATTATTCTCCCTGGCTTGTAACCTGTAGCAACTCTGAAAGAAATCAACAGCTCCCTGAAATCACAAAAATCGCACTTTTACACCCTTAATGGATCACTATTACTAGAGATTATAGAACATTTTTATTATCATGCCATCGTAGTATATATCACGGTAATTTATACCTGATCATGCCACCAGTCATTGTGCCTTTCTGGGGATCCACCCATGTCTTAAACAGGTCCTGAATTAATTCTTGACGATGTGCTTGAGCACATACAAGGCCGGCATACTTAGTAACTTCAGGCCAATCCTGAGAAGCCACCACCTAGAAAAACATGCAATGATTTTAGCACGACTCCCGTCTCTCTCTCTCTCTCAATGTACCGCTGCAATGGAGGGACTAGAATCTTCTCCAGGATGAGGATGTGTAACATCTGCGCCAAATATGATCGTTGGTGTTTCACTTACTAACGGAAGCCTTCTTGATATCGCATCAACCAGCACAGTATTTGTTCCACCAACCTGTTCATACATGCCGTTTCTACCAACAATTATATATGTTCACGTAATCGTACTGATATAATATTTTGCATATAAACATGTAGCTCTGTATGTATGAAAAGGTGTGTTGAAAGTGCATAAATGAAAAAAAAACACTGATTCATGCTTACCTTCACATTTATCTTTAGAGCAACATTAGCCAAGTACTGTTTTCCACGCTTGAAAACGTGTTTTGTCAGACAGCATTGCGAAACCAATCCCAAATCCGTCTCGCAAATTCGTTTCAAATCACCTACATTAATATGCCGTTATACATGCAAATATACATGTATATAATATATCTATGTATGTTTAAACACTATATAACATGTATCTATGTATCTGTTTCTCGTATGTATGGATTTTAGTACCGTATAAAGATCCGTTGTTGTCCGGCAGAATGGCAATTAATAGCTCCAACTCTTTTCCTTTGATTTTGCTTTGAACTTCGCGATAAACAGTTTTCAAAGCACGCTCAACTTGGTCTGGACGCGCAACGTGAATTGGAACAACCGGTTCCAAAGCAAATGCCTGGAAAAAAAATTACTTTGCGCATATTTTGTCATGATCGTATGGGTTGTGTGCGTGTGTATGCATTTTATTATAAACAATCATATATATACTTAGGTCAACGCACCATGCCAGAAACCACACACATGTGAGCCAACTCGTGACAAAAGCTACGAGCTATGTTGTCTTGAACATTCCTTGAGAAGTTAATGCATGCCCAATAATCACCTTTCTCCATCAACCATTTTCTGCGAAGATAAGAATAATAATACAGTCAATCATGCAAAGACAGTTACAATTCCATAAAAGGTATCATCACACACACACACACACACACACATGTATTCACTAAGCTGATAGCCTTTACCTTGTTCATCATGTTCCAGGTTCCATCTTGCGGCAAACAGTCTTTCTCCCTTCCGGTTTCATGGTATTTCAACTGCACACAAGGTGATTCAGAATGTGTGTGTGTGTGTGTGTGTGTGTGTGTAAGAGAGAGAGAGAGAGAACCCATGGTGCCGGTAGAATCCGAGCTTCTACCAACGCTAATCTGTCACTGATTTTGATCCCGAACTCCTGGGCATATGGGTCCTGGTGATATGCATTATGGTAAACGGTCTGCACATGAAGATCTGTTAGTCAATGCAAACACAGATGTACATAATAGTTGTTGCGTTTACACACACACACAAGACGTATATCTTACTTGCAATATGTCCATTTCTCTTTCCTTGGGACGTTGGCAAGTAACTTTAAGAAGAGCAGTGACTTGACGCTCATTCAAGCGCTTCGTATATCGCTGCCCTTCAACAATCTTGCAAACCTGTCAAGAATTAAAACCGTCTAAAATTTTCTAGAGGAGCCGCAGTTTGAGTGCATGGTTGAGAGAGAGAGGCTGAGGGCCGGGAAGTTACCTCCATTGGCAAATAGTTCGGACGTTCCTGATTACCAACTTGTAAACAAGGTAAAGACGGGCTACGTATAGTGTAATGGTATGTATCCCGGAAATACTCCATCACGGACTTCATTGTGCCCCTATCGTCCACAGGAAACCTGCACAAACAAACAGACATGTGATCTCAGTAAACTAGACCCATGAAGTATACTGGATTTTACATTTGCATGTGTAGACATGGAATGCATACATGTATAAACATTTCACATATATATGCAACATATTATATTAAACAATAAAAACTTACTGTAATTCTTGAGTGGGCTGAGAAGTCAAGCCAGAAATTCTGTACTTGCGGCGCATTGTTCCTCGGTGGGTAACTTCGACCTTAACTCCTCGTAAAGCCTTCTTAATCTGCACAGTAAGGATGAATGAGCAAATTAGATTTATCTCCTGTTATTAACGATATGCTTCGAGATAAATAAACTCACCTTAATGCGATCAGCATCTGAGAGTGGTCTGCTTATATCTTTATTAAGCAGCTTAGCGACAAAGTCAACAACCGGTAAAGGCTCTATGAAAGCTGTCGAGGACATATCTACATGAACATAAAAAGTAAGAGGGCCGTGCGTGTGCGTGTGCGTTTGAGAGAGAGAGAGAGATACCAATATTAAGTGAAAGACCCATCTGTGTGGGTCTGATGCTCTGATAAAAGCCCCTCCAGCTTTCTAAACCGTCACCAAGCGGTTGTCTACGTCCTAAGTCCGGGGAGTAAAACGATCGTCCAACAGGCGAATACCTGTCATTATCAATTGGTTAGCTTTGGTTTTCAATGCGTGTGTCTGTGTCACATGGATCAATGTACACACGCCTATATGTGACTGATCCAAACATATATGAACTTTACATGTCTGCGTGTGCGTGCCCGTGTGTGTGTGCGAATGAAATATCACCTATGGGTAGGGAGCTCGCGCAATACAATATCCAACACTTGCAAAGCCTCTTGGGGAGCATCAGCCTGCTTCCCAGCGAGAAACTGTCCGAGGTGATGGAGGTCGGCGCGAGCAGCGAATTTTATCACCACTTTAAACTGCCTATCCCTTCTGCAGAAAACTCACAATTGTGTAAAGCTATACAAACGTGCATATGCAGATAGACATACATCTGTATAGCTTACTCCAAAAACATACATACACATGCATTATACTAAGAAAATATTGCCATCGTGAATAATTAATTTACCTCGGAGTGCCACACCCGTCATCTTCCTCTGGCAGGCTGATCTGAAAGTCTTTATAATGGAAAGGCAAAGGGCCAGCAGTATAGAGACTCTTCCGGCCATCGTAGACTGGAAGCCGGTGACCCAAAGATGTGTCCCGGTGCAGTTTGACAAGCTGCTCCATTACTGCTCGATTGACACCCCGCGATGTGACTTCTGGTGTTATTGTCACCTGCAAAGAAACCCGTGTATGTCACGTATACATGCAAGAAACTACGTTTGATATAAACCTCAGACCTGGGGCAAGCATGAGAAGGACAGTCAAAGCACGGATAATGTATGAATGTAAGCCGGAAGATGTATCTCCTATATCTGCCTATATACATCTGTATGCATGTATATACATGCATAAATGTGTCTGTCTACATACATCTGTAAATGTCATTTCAAATATTCATACAGAATACGTACGTGGGTGTATTAAAATGTAAAGAACATCAAAGGCATAAGCAACTGTGGAGTGTCCTCATATATCTAGTAGGTATGTATGCGTTTACATGTTGTGTGTAAATGCAAATCTGCATGTACAAACGATGTATACATAAAACTGAAGGAACATATAGAACCCGTACATATGCGGGTATGTTTGCATGTGTGTATGCATCTGTATGTGTGTGTGTGTGTGTACTTACATCGTAATGGTGCAGATCCTTGTCGGGGAGCTCGGCAAAGAAGTGATTAACCTTGACAATGCATCTTGTGCCAGTTTGACCTCGACCAGGCCGGAGAGGAAACCGGAGAGCTTTACTAGAAGCCGGAGGAGCGACACTTTGCACAGATGCCGGGGTCTGAGACTGCTCTTCAATACCCAAACCAGCAAATTGCTCGGTTAAGTTAACTGTTGGACCCTGTGGCAACCTGCCGGCGGCATACTGCTGCCCATATCCTCCACGAGTCGGACGTGTCGAAGAACCTCTTCCTCCTCGCCTTCCGCTGCTCTCTGCCGGTTGTTGCTGCTGGATGTCTCCAGGTTGGATGCCACCGGATTGCTGCTGCCGGGCACCGACGTTCAAAGCCCCTTGTGCCGGAGGCGGAGGTGTCGGAGCAGGAGCGGGACTTGAAGAAGACGCTTCTCCCCGTTGCTGCTCATCTTCCTTAGGCGTCTTCCTTCGCCTTGGCATCGCAGATCAAATCTCGCTTAAACCTTCCACAAAACAGGAATTTTGGGAACACAGATCACTCCGCCTATGACAAAAAAACAACATTGATCATTCCGCGACTCCTCTGGTGCGGAAAAATGAGGGCTTTCATCACAAAAACTGAATGTGAGTCAAGAAACTCGATCAATCTACAGAAACTAATAAATGAAAGGCAAAAACGGTCAAGCGAATAAGAAATGTAACTCTTTGATGCAAATCCGTGCAGATACACAAAAAATGCAATCGAAAAATTAATGCAAATCCGTGAAGGAAAACTTAAACTTTGATACGAATCGGTCTAAAAGACTCAAGAATTCTTACTGCTGTGCTAGAAATTCATAGAATGATCATGTTTTCAAGGCGCCAGTGAAGATTTCCATACCTGGAGCGTGCGTACTCTCATTGAAGCCGCAGAAACACTAGCACCGAGGATTGATGAAGAAATCGTTGTAGAGCAAATCTGTGTGTTCTACCTAAGAAAAAAAAACAGAAAAACCCAGACCTTTCATAAAAGAAAAAATACAAAGACAAACGAAGACCGTCGGATTTGGCCAAATCTCGCGGTACACCC
The DNA here is from genome assembly GCA_003024785.1 of Selaginella tamariscina. Taxonomy (NCBI): domain Eukaryota; kingdom Viridiplantae; phylum Streptophyta; class Lycopodiopsida; order Selaginellales; family Selaginellaceae; genus Selaginella; species Selaginella tamariscina. The sequence continues at coordinate 441,580 of PUQB01000156.1, forward strand.
CTGTCGCAATCGGACGGTCACTGGCTGGTCTGGAAAACCACGTGTAACAACTCATCCGCCGTTAATTTCATTAAATCCGACTGATCGTCAGATCGCTACTGGAGATTCGACGGCTGTGATTCGCCGGTCGGCCAGGTAAGAATGATAGCGCAGAAAAGGGTAAAAAGGCCTCAGCTGGGGAAGGGCATGGTGTCCTTAAAGAGCGCCGGTGTAAATGCGCACGGGTGGTCCTTGCTGTAAGGACATTGTCCTTAGGTAACGAACGTGGCATGGGTTTTTTTACTGCTGAGCAGTAAATAAAAAGGCAAATGGGCTGGCTTTTCCCTTAATGAGGGCCACAATAATGGCCCTGCCACATTGACAGAGATGTGGCCAAAAGTACGGACGTCGATGCATGTAGCCCTATTTGATTATTCAGATTAAGATGGTCGATACCTATGATTGAGATCTCATGATCATGTGCGCAACTGAATATTCAACATATTATACTGTTGATTAATTGAGATTTTCCTTGCTTAGAAAGGGATCCAATGGAGATAGAATATGGAAATCACAATGTTTAAACAACTAGCCATGTCAACATTGGAAATCCGCCTGTGTAATCAATTGCACGTAGGAAAGACATTGAAAAGCAGACAAGCCTTGTATCCCAGGCTTTATCGTATACAATGATGGCTTATATATAAAGCCCTGATAAATGGGTCGGTTGGCATTCCCATACATTGGATTCTTATATTCTTCGCGCCTTCATTACTTTAATCATCCACCTCTTAAACAAGTGATTAAAAAAGATTCCAGCCAAACCAATGAGTCATACTGCACAAAGACTATAATGCAAATCTAACACAAACTCCAAGGAAATGTTCGTATTTTTATCGTAATTAACATGCAAATCTTATACCAAAGTCTACAGCTAAGGTTGAATACTACTATATGTACAACTAAAACCATGGAGTCTCATGCCTCAAAAATGACAGCGATGGGATCTGTATTTAAATAAACTGCTTTATGTTGTTTAATTCCCATTGTTGACAAACTGTACACGGTTGTAAGTATACTCATCACCCAGTATGTTTGAAAGGAGCACGTAATGTGCCGAGTTTACCGGTGTGAGAACTGCTGTACCACTCATCTCCAATACGTGACCGGCAACGCGTGCGGCCTGGTCCTTATTGCGATGGATACTGCAAGCACTGAGAAAAGATGCGAGCGCCACTTGGTCCGGGAAAAACGGCATGTTCTTCACGAGATCCTCCGCGTCCTGCATCTCTCCGGTCCTAGCCAAGAGATCGAGCACGCAGGCGTAGTGGGACCTGTCCGGAAAGAACGAGTGGTCAGAGACCATCAACCGAAACTGCTGCATGCATTCCTTGAGCAACCCCTTCTGACTGCACGTCGAGAGCACCGTCAGGAACGTAACGGCGTCGAGAGAAATCCCCTCGAGAGAGATGGAGTGCAGAAGTTCAAAACCAACTTGCCACATTCCGTTGTTCGTGTAAGCAGAGAGCATGGCATTCCAGAGCTGCAGGTCCGGGTTACCAACCCGGTCGAAGAAGCTCTTCGCGTCCGAGAGCCGTCCGGCTCGAGAGTACGCTGCTATTATGGCAGTGTACGACAGCTTGTCGCACTCTTCATCCAGCAAGTCGAACAGAGCTCTTGCCTCCGAAATCAAACCCTTCTGTGCGTATCCACTGATCATGGTGTTACAAGAGACCTTGTTCGTCTCGGGCATCTCATCGAACAGAGCCTTTGCCATCCCGAGCCTATCATGCTGTACATATCCGCCTATCATTGCGTTCCATGACACCACGTCCCGCCTAGGAACGAGCATGAACGCCCTCTCGGCCTCCTTCAAGTCGCCGCCTTCTGAACCGTACGCGGCAATCATGGCATTCCATGCCGTGACCTCCCCCTTGATCATGCTATCGAATATCTCCTTTGATTCGTCGATCCTCCCGACTTGAGCATACGAGGTGATGAGAAACACGTGAGAAAGCGTCGTCCTCTCTGGGATTGTATCAAAGAGATCCTTTACTTCCTTGACATTTCCAGACTGTGCATATGCTTGGATGATCAAGTTCCAAGACGGCATGTCCCAACTGGGCATACGGTCGAACATCGCCCTTGCCAGTCCGACGTCCCCTCTCGATACGTACCCTTGAACCATCGCTGTCCACGAAATGACATTCAGTTCTGGCAGTGCATCAAAGACCAGTTTTGCTTCGTAGGCTTCCCCTGCAACCGCGTATCCCGTAATCATCGTGTTGGAAACAATCGGGTCCCTCTCAGGCATGAGATCGAAGACTGACCTTGCCAGGTTGAGCTTCTTAACCTGGACGTACATACCCACCATAATGTTCCACGAAACAATGTTCTTACCGGACATCCGGTGAAACACAGAGACTGTCTCCGCAACTGTCAAGTTCAACGAGTACATCGCAAGCATGGTGTTCCATGAAACGATGTTTCTCTCAGGCATCGCATCGAAGAGCTCCTTGCATGTATAAAAATCGCCACCAAATGCAGATAGGATGGCCGTCCATGCAACAACGTGTCTCTCGGGCATCCGATCAAAGACTTCTCTAGCTTCACGGATATGCCCGTTCTGTGTGTATGCAACGAGGAGCGTGGTCCACACAAATGCACTCCGATCCAGCGTTGTGTCAAACACATTCTTCGCCTCGTTGATATGCCCGCTCTGGGCATATCCTTGGATCATCACAGTCGATGCAATTGTGTCCCACTCTGGCATCCTGTCGAACACACCCTTCGTCTCCGTCGTTCCCGACTACTATAAGAAAACAGATAGCACATCAACATTACATGCGTATATATTAATACCTTAAAGGAAGTGGTGCTCAGCATCGAGTTCCAAGAGATGATGTCTCGAGCAGGCATTACATCGAACGTGGACTTCACCCCATCCAGTTGCCGCTTCTGGGAATATGCAGATATCATTAAGTTCCACGAGAGAAGATCAGCTGAAGGGGTTTTGTTAAGGATCCATCGTGCTGTATCCACGTCCCCGACTGAGGTGTACGCACTGAGGATAGCGTGCCACGACACGTGGTTCCTCTGTGGCATTTTCTCGAACGTGGACTTGGCACCTTGGAGATGCCCGTGATGGGCATATGTCAAAGACATGATGTTCCATGTGTATACATCGGGCTCGGGAATGGATTGGAATACCTTGTGTGCCTCTTCGGGGCTTCCGCATTTGCTGTACATGAGAATGAGCTGGTGTGCAATGTGTTTGTCCTTGCACAGATTGCTCTCACGAATATGCGCATGGATTCTCCTGCCTTCTAGTAGATCCTTTCTCGCTCCACAGGCACGTACCAAGTTCAGGACATTGTCCACGCCATTCCTTCGCATTTCATTTGGAAAACTGACACGTGGCGTATTATCAGAAGATATGACGTGTAACGCCCAAGGCCGAGGACTTAGGGCTTCTGTTTAACCACAGGGTGAGGACTACGGGAGCAGCTATGCGTGTCGATCTAATCCAGCTCAATCTGTGCTATAATGTGTGTAATTCTATGTAAAAAATACACTTTTTAAGGTCTGGGAAGAAATCTTTCTAAATCTCTACATTGATTCTATGTGAAAATCCGATCTTCTGTAATCTGCGGAGAAATCTACATGATTCTCTCCTCATCGCATCCATCATTTGTGTCATTCAATGTATTTCTGCCAAGAAATCGAACAAGAACATCTCGGAACAGGCTCTACTCGCAGATTTTCAACAGGCACGATGAAGAAGAAACGAAAATCTCCACAATGTGGAGTTTTCAACGCCCAGAAGGATTATCTTAGGTGCCGCTTTGGTACTACCAATGGTAGTACATATGCGGAGTGTTCATGCAGCAGGTGAGGAGCAGGATCCTACTAAGCCGGTTGTTAATCCCACTCCAGAGCCTGTTAAAGATGTTGCTAATCCGGCTCCTAATCCAAGTAATCAACCGCAGTCTCGCGTGTATGATTCTTCTGTTCTTGGTGAGCCTGTTGCTATTGTCAAGGACAGGGGACGTGTTTGGCAGAAGATTCTGGCGTCTCGTGTTGTGTATCTTGGTGAGGCTGAGCGGGTGCCTGATCCTGATGATAAGGTAAATATTGTATATAATACACACACTGCGAAAATATGCACGTTTGTGAACGTGTATAAACTAATATGTGTGTTAATAGATTTTATATTCTTGTGGTGATCTTTTAATGAAATTACTTATATATATATGTAGATAGATAGATAGATAGATATGGATAACACACACGCATAGTATTATATATATGTATATGACACAATCGTGCAGAGCTTATGTGTGCAACTTTTACATTTGTTATCAAATTGTTATTCACGTGGCATGTTTATATCTACAATGTGTTTGTATGTATATACCCATATGCGAATATTTATATTTACCACTGTGTGTGTGCATATGTGTTTGAGTGGGTGTGGAGAGGGAGATAGTAGATATATAGATGTATAGATATATATTCGTGTGTGTGTATTATTATACTGAGAGAGGACTTTTGTCTAGTTTGCAGGTGCTTGAGTTGGAAATCATGAAGACATTGCGTGATAAGTGCTTCGAGCAGCACAGGTCCGTTACATTGGCAATGGAATCATTCCCATGCGCATTGCAGCCTCAACTTAATCAATACATGAACAAAAGGTAAGTAATATATAATATACAACATATCATGGTATATATAATATATAACGAGTGTAAGTAATCAAATCATATAGAAGTTAATCTGGTTAATGCACAACACAAAAATATCATATGGCATACATGTACACACACAGATACACGTATATGTAAATGTACAAACACATGATTCTATTGCAGCATCGACAAAGTGGGCCTGAAAGCATTGGTTACAGAGTGGCCAGAGGGCAGGTTTGAACAATACGAGCCTCTTTTAGAGTACTGTCGGGAAAACGGTGTACGGCTCATGGCATGTGGAGCGCCGGACGAGGTCTTGCGGACTGTACAATCGAAGGGCATCCAGGGTTTAAGCGTTGGGGACAGGAAACGCTTTGCGCCGCCCTTACAGCATGGCTCCGCGCTGTCGTACGAGATATACCGGCAGTCTGCCCTCCCGGAGGTACGGACGGATGCCTCCGTACCGTTTGGTCCCGGTCCCTACAGGTACGCACAGGCACGTATTGTGCAGGACCACACTATGTCGCGCGTTGTACAACAGGCCTTAACGGACTCCGGTACACTTGGTATGGTTGTTGTAATTACGGGAGCTTCTCACGTACTCTATGGTGCAAGAGGGACAGGTGCGTGTCTGTATGTCTGTGTGTGCGTAACTCGTAATCTGCTTAATATACATAATTTAAATGTACCATATGTTGAGTATATCTTGGCACTTAGCTAAGCATATATAGTGTTTAGTTCATATATATGTATATTTCAGGTTTGCCAGCGAGGATATCGAGAATTGTTCCGAAAAAGAGCCAAACAGTAATATTCCTGAATCCCGAGAGGCAGCATATTCGGCAGGAGGGGGCGCTGCCACAGTCTGATTTCTTGTGGTATTCTGCTGCAAAGGTCTGTGTTCGAAACTGCTTTGATCGTGCTGAAGTTGCTAGAGTTATGAGTGCTGCTGGCAGAAGACGAGATGCGTTGCCTCAGGTGTGTGTGTGTGTGTGTGTGTGTGTTTTCATTCATACCTTCTTATATGCATAATATAAAGTTCTATGTGTATACATTACAAACATTCATGTCTGCATTATGATGTGCATTCTGTATGTATGCACAGTCATCCTGTTTATATCTGTATGCATATATGTATTATTCACTTATAACAGTGTACATTTAACACATATGTATTTCTTCTTTTTTCTTTTTTGGTGAATTTGTATGTCTATTTTGTGCAGGATATACAAGCAGGACTAGACAGAGGAGTCATATCACCTGAACTTCTTCAAAGCTTCTTTGATCTGGATCGTCATCCTGTACTTGCAAAGCTTACAAAGAGGTTTCAGGTACTAAATCTGTATAATCTTGTGTTTTACTATATATATCGGTGGGCACCCATGTACCGATTAATATAATATTTATATATATAGATCTTAAGTTATATGTGCTACTTTTCTCTCGTTATACATGATATTTTCGTAGTACGTTCTCATTTTATTACGTTTATGCAGGGACTGAGGGAAAGGTTATTAGCGGATCCTCGTTTCCTTCAGAGGCTGGCAATCGAAGAGGCGATCTCAATGACAACCACGCTTATCGCACAATACGAGCGTAGGAAAGACAGATTTTGGAAGGAGCTTGACTACGTTGTCACGGATACAGTAAGGGGATCTGTCGTAAATTTTTTCACAGTCTGGCTTCCCGCTCCAAGGCTGGCCTTCAGACTTTATGACGAAGGTGTGTGTGTGTTTGTGTTTATGCCTATGTATATTTGATATCTATGTATACTCTCTCTCTCTGTCTGTCTCTCTCCCTCTCTCCCTCTCTAGAGAGAGGGAGAAAGGGAGAAAGGGAGAGGGAGATATAGATAAATAGATATATATTCGTGTGTGTGTGTGTGTGTACATTGGAGAACTCGTATATTGTTGTGTAAAATTAAGCATGACATATGTTTGTGTGAATGCACGCGCACACACACTGTCCTGACTGGTGGACACTATGCAGATACGAGTAGAGGCGGATTACAGGGACTTCTGGGAAAAATACCCGACAATGCATTCCAGAGGGGACACCCGGGAATGGAATGGGACTTCAGTGCTCGAATGTTAGCAGTTATACTCGGTGGTCTGAAGCTGTTTGGTGTAGGATTCGTATCTAGCGTGGGCACTCTCTCACTAACGAATATCCTCTTATCCCTTCGACGGAGATTGAACCCGGAACTTGTTCCCAAGATTACTAATAAGCGGTCTCCAGTGTTTAAAACAGCTGCTGTTTATGCTACCTTCCTTGGGCTGTCTTCAAACTTGCGTTATCAGGTAACTATATATATGTATAATATCTTTATATACACACGTGATGTTACACGAAGGATAGTCACGGTTCGCTTCATATTCACTGTTTGATATAATATGCAGCAGCTGAAGTATACTTTATACACACACATGTCTGTACAGAAATATCTATCTATCTATCTATATATAGATAGATAGAGAAAGAGGAGGAGAAGAGAGAGAGTGCAAATCCCTGTTCTTATTAAAATTTGTTATCATATTGATATTTTTGATATTTATATATTATTTTTCTTTCGGCTTTACAGATTGTTGCAGGAGTTGTGGAGCATTGGATAGCCGATTACTTTCTGGCATCAACCCCATTAGCGGGTAATGTGCTCTCATTTGTAGCGAGAACTGCCAACTCTTACTGGGGCACTCAGGTACATGATTCTAATATATTATACATGTTTGTATGTGTGTGTGTGTGTGTAGAGAGAGAGAGGACTTGTAAATGAGGTAGTATGTAAAGATAGTATATATTCCAACGAGGAAGATCTTCATAAACAATGCGTTTCGTTACGGTTTTTCACTCTAGTATATCTTTATATTGCTTTCTGTAATGTTTACTCTATTTATTCACGGTGTTATAACGCACACGTACACTTACCCTCACGCACGCATATACACACTTACATGTGATTTTACAGCAATGGGTAGATCTTGCAAGAATTGCTGGTTTGCAATCACACAAGGCTGAAGTAGCTGAGACCGAGCCTAAACCATCTGATACTGTTACAGAAAAGCTCCTTATGGTGGAAGCTTTAGGTGACAAAGAACCGGAAACTCGGGGTATGTGAATTATCATATACCATCTAAATTTGACATAAATACTTGATACATTTACTTTGAACGGTCGTATGAAATCGTACGGGTGTGTGTGTGTGATGTAACATGAGCGTGTGGGTTCTGTACAGAGGTTTCAACAGAATGAAGATGCGTTACTGGCGACGCTCTCATGCATAAGGTACTAGCAACTTCCTTGCAAAGTTCTCCCTGATTCTCTGAGTGGTAAGCACACCATTCGTATGTATGTGTGTATATACATGCATGTACGACTATGACATTGCATGGGATAAGAGGTTGTATATATCAGAAGTCACTTTAGTTACTCCCAAGCATAAGTACGTTCCTTTAGTACCCTGTAACTAAACAGTACAGTAAGCCTTTTACGATCAATACTATATACACACATTTGTGTATTGAACAAAGAAACAATGTGAAACACTCCAAAATTTATTTCTTTTAATACATGAAAGTGGTATTGTTATGAATACATGTAGTATGACATGAGGAAAATATAATAAGAATAATTACATTAGTAATATTATTAATATGGTTAAGTTTAATATCGCGAGAATTTTAATTATCAAAACAAAAGAGTTATATACTTTTCTTAATAGAACTAATTATGCCAAATTTACATGTCTTTGTTATTTAAATAAAACCTTGAAAATACATAAAGGAATGTCTAATGTTATTTTTAGGGAAAATTACATTTATATCCTGAAATTTTAAAAATTTTAAAATTAAAAATTAAAAAATAGTTTTAAAAAATCAATAAAAATTTATAATTAATTTGTATCTTATTATATTTAGTATCACAATATAATTATTTTTATAAATATTTCATTTTTTACTATGATAATTTTTTGACATTTAACATTTAATAAACTTAATTATTTCATTTGCAATATATTATGAATTTAAAAATATATTTTTAATTAATATTATTATTTTAAAAGTTAAAATATTATGATTGAAATTTTTAAAAGGGTATATATGTAAATTTAGAATTTTTAAAGGGGTATTATATACGTAAATATGATAAATTTAAAGGGTATAAATGTAATTTTCCTTATTATTAATATGGTTAAGTTTAATATTGCGAGAATTTTAATTATCAAACAGAAATTAGTAAGAAGAGTTATATACTTTCTTACTAATTATGCCAAACTTTACATGTTAAATAACCTTGAATACATAAAGGAATGTCTGATGTTATTTTTATTTGCTCATTTAAGGCATTGATGTACTTATATATATACACTAAATAAACATTTTATTAATATGACATTTTAAATCACAATAATAATAACCATTCTTGGAGTGCACAGTAATTCTAAAAAAAAAATATTAATTTATATACATTAAAGCAACAAACACATAATGCTGAATTTAATAGATATAGTATTTTATTTATTATAATAACAAGAGTTAATTTTTTTTAGAAAATAATTGTAATGAATTTATATTTTTAATTAAAAAGGCCTGTCCTGTGTGTACATATATAATATTATTGATTCAAATTATAATTTAAAATTATAAATAGTAACAAATATTATAATTAAAATTCTACTCTGTGCTGTGTGTGTACATATGTATAAATATATGAAGAAAAATAATGTTATACCATCAGAATTAAATATTGGGAACTGCTCCCAAAACATCCCAAACAACACCCCAGATTTAACAGGTTCAGTCTTGAGTTCAAATTCACCGGCACACAGCTTCCCGTTAACCTCGCATACACTACGTTGCCAATGTGATAATGCACAGTATTCTACACCGTATACCATCACAGGTTGCAAATGTGACACAGAAACTGCAACTCCTTCCCCTGTAAAACGTATTTTCATGTGTGTGTGTGTGTGTGGAGCTTCTAAGCATAGGATATCTAAGAAAACCTTCTAGTTATATATACGTCTTGCATCACTTGAACGCACACACTTACCATGAGTTACACACAAGATATTTTCTCCTGGGAACTCGTCAGCTACGCCTCTGAATGTTTCCAGTATCTAACATGAGAAGCTTGTAGAGTCTCCGGCCATTCCGGTAGCTGCAACAATTAACTAGTTATCATAATATCAATATTAGTAATAATTAAACCTGAGGCCACATGGAATGTATTATCATGTCTACAGTCCCAACAGGAGCATGGCTTGCAATTCAGCTATGTCAAGTATCCAAGGGATATCCGGAGATGAACGAGGAAATCTAATTGCAGCACCATTCATCACTTCTGAAAGTCCATATTCAATTGAGACCTGCACACATATTTATATGTGGGTGGAGTATACATATACACACACGTATGTACGTAACATATACATATATATACCTTCACTTTAGAAGGATCAATAAAAACTCCAGTACTATTGTCCTTGTCTAGATCTGTTTGACTAACACAGAGTGCCATGATAGCTTCAGCAGCAGTCTGAATACACCTCAAATACGGGGAGACTACAACTCTATTTATCTCTATACCGGAATATCTCAATTTCTTCCCAATGTTCCATGCCTGAAACACACACACACACACGTTACGTACATATAAAGACATTACAATTGACTGAATGGATTGATAAGCTTACAAAGTATTGGAGGACGTTGATTAAATATACACTATTATACACGCATGCCTATAAATACACGTATATATAATATTATATACCTGCTTCTTTCCTACATCTGTTAGTGGAGGATCCCATGGCCGTGATGCATTTGCAAGCCATTCTTTATCAACATCATCTCTTCGTTCGCCATGCCGAAGAATGAAAACCTGCACACATACATACAGATAAATATATACAGGTATATATAACGTATAGTTTGCTCCCAATATGTGTGTTAAACTAAAATCCACGCCACACACACACATACATACGTGCTGTTTGAATTCTCTGCCAGGAGGGATAGAATCGGGAGCCACTGCTGTGGCAACCGGCGACGGTGTGAAGCCGGATGTGATGCCGGCGCCGGATCCGAGACCAGGCTCAAGGACACCTGTAGCCGGATCAAGCATTTCCGGCGTCTTCTCCATCGAACCCTAAGATGCCACGTCAGACATTTGAATTTATTCTGCACACATATATATAAGCGTGTGTATTCATGAGTTTTCCATGAATTCTAGCACATTATTCATGCATGGTAGAAAGAAAACAACTCAATCAACTAGCTCACACACACGCACGCACACGCACACACACACACTATATTAATGGACTGTGATTTTGGGGAGAGAGATGGAGTTTAGAGTGGCCATTCTTTTGTGTTTCCTTGTTACACAAGTGAGATGTGAGTGTGGAATCACAAGTATATGGAGCTGCCAGGCATCCATAAAGAGATCACCAAATCCACCACCTCCTTCCACACAGTGCTGCCATACAATGATTAACTCGAGCCTCAATTGTATATGCTCTGCTGCTATAGGAAGGGATGCAGCTGCCTTAGGCATCAACCCCCGCCTCGTTGTTAAGCTTCCTGTTAAATGTGGCCGCCTAATTGGCCTCGGACTCTCCTGCGCTGGTAATCTTGTGTGCAAGTGTGTGTGTGTAGAGAGAGTTCTTATACATACACGTGTGTGCGTGTGTAGAGAGAGAGAGAGAGAGAGTTCTTATGCAAACACATGTGCTCTTCGTGTGTGCGTGCGTGTATGTATAGAGAGAGATAGAGTTCTTATACATACACACGTACTCTATTCTGTACATCTCTTTCAGGAATTCCATTTGAGGGAGGCTAAGAAGTATGCCAGAAATGTAGAATATTCACAAATATCTATTTTTTAAAATAAATAAACATAAAAAAAAAACTTGCTACTAAATGTACATATTAATTCGTATAGAACTAAACACCTACGTACAAAAAGACTACATACTCCCTCACGAGTCGAAGAAGGATACGATTCTGGGATATACCAAGTCCTTAGCATTCCATGACACAACGAAGTCCAGGTGTGCATAGTCGGGCAGATACACTAACTCCGGCTTCGAGTTCAGCTCAGAAACAAGCCTATTATACATAAAATGACTTATTAATAACATCAATAATGTGATAAATAAATAACACTTGCCTGTTCACATTATCAGTTGCAGCAAGAGCATCTTTAGCAGCATAAAAGAATAAAAACGGGAGATTCCCTGGGATATTCGAGATTGGGTACGACGGAGGGTTACCCATCCATACCGTAGTAGATTCTCCCAGAATCCATAATCATACTTTCCAAAGTTTCCCCCTCGGTATTCTTCATACAAATAACAATTAGCAATATATCTCTACACACACACACACACACACACACGTGTAATTATACACCACTTACGCTGAGCTAAATGTCCAAAGTTTTTAGAGGATGTTGATTGTGGTTCATAAAGCTCATAAAACTCCCTTCTGGTGTCATTGATACAACAGTTGGGTCCTGACAATATATATATATATATATATATATATATATATATATATATATAAGGCTAAGATTAAAATATAATTATATATAAATCTATATTATTATATATAGAGGGTTCTAGTACCTGCAAGGAGTGACACCCAATTGTCGGTGCATTCAGGGTCATCAGAAAGTTGGCAAAGGTACTCTGTCACGGGTTTGTTCTCTCTGACCACACGAACTTCATTTATATAGCCGTAAATAATATATATACACACGCTTATGTTCATATGCATGTACAGTTACGAACCATATGTATATCTATATGCAGTACAATACCAGAAGTTCTCTCTCTCTCTCTCTCTCTGCGTGTGTAACGCATAAAGAATGTTTATGAGTCGTATACATACTTTGCTCAAATGCACGGCATGTGCAGATGCATCCAATACACAAAGTAACTTACGATCTGAGACTGAATTCGTAGATGTGGAGAGATTCAAAAAGCTGCAAAAAAAGAATAACAAGGACGGAGAATAAGAAAAGCATGGCCACTAGGCCAGAAAGTACGTGTAGTTACCACACATACACACGCACTTCTATGTATATACACACATAATGTTAATAAGGCGTTATTTACCAGATCAAGGTAAGTCATGGCCCCAAGTGTGAGGAGTGAAGTTGAGTGATCGACATATGCAACTGGAGCAAGCATAGCTACCTTTTCCACCATGTCCACCAGTCGATGCTCTGAAAATGCAGCAAATGCAGCTTGCGTTCCCTGCAATTAAACATATGTATATGTGTGCGTGCGTGCGTGTGTGTTTATTACTTGTGAATAACCAACGTAGAAAACTTTAGTTCCAGCTTTGGAATATACTAGCTCCATCATGGCTTGAAGGTCATACTTTGACAATTCATCCACACTCCAGTCCCAAAATTCCTGTTACCAACACCACCAGTCTCATATACATACACATATGTGGTGTGTGTGGCTGTGTGTATGCATTTGTCCAGTAGAACAAGTACAGACAATGTATAGTGTATATTGGGAGAAAAGACCAACACACAAATACAATCGACTTCTCTGATGTAATCCTCATGCACCTACGCATAATACACACATACACATACTAGAGACACGTCTTACATGTATGGCACACACACAGACACATTTGTATTAGCTGAGATGACTGACCTTGTCGCATCTTTTGTGAGAAACATGTCCATAGCTGAACTTACTAGTTCTCACATTGGCAATCCACACGTCGTGTCCAGCATCAGCTAAGATAAAAGCCAGCGATTCTCTGGGTGTATTCAACAACCAAATATCTCCTCCTAGACAAAAAAACATATATATATTTGCACATACATATGCAGGTGTAAACTTACAATAAGAATGCCATGATTGAGAAACACAGGCCGTTTCGCAGGACCTTTGTAGTTCGGACTCGACATCTTTTGCACACCCAAGATGAATCCATCGTTTGTTTCAACCTGCAGTCCGGAGTCACACCCAACAAAGAACACACAGTTTTTTTTGAAAAGAAGATGAATTTTTACCGCAAATTCTTCGCAGTTGTATCCATATGGTTGTACAAGCTTCACACACAGCCCATCTGCTCGACTAAGTCCGCCCAGAAACGGATTTAGTGAACTAGAATACGAAACCGTATGACACACAAGTACCGCTAGCAGAATGCATCGAATTCCTTGAGAAGACATATGTGTATGCGTGTGTATGTATATGGATCAAACTGCAGTGAAATGCTTAACACAGATTCATCATCTTCATGGTACTCTACCTACCTACCAGGTGTATTGTGTTGTTGGTAGTAGTGCTGCAAATACCGTGAACTGTTTATTAACTGCAGCGAATTGACCAACTAGTAAAAATTCCCCACGTAAATCACTGTCTGAAATTGCGCGTTTTCCCATCTGACGGCTCAGATGTGTCTGGTTGGTGGTATCAAATGCCGGTGATTTAATAGGGTGTTGCAGTACTGCATTATAACTAGCTTGCTACTTTTCTCTCTCTTATATAATTCTGTGTACATTAAAAAACTATATAAAAAAAGTCTATTTTAAATATATATACTCAAAAATTAAACTGATCATTAACTTTGCAACTTGATTAAGAACAAGTTTAGCTAAGAATCAAGGAAGGAGATAATTCCTGGATATACATCGATACTAGCCTTGGTACCTAACACAAAGTCGAAGTGTGCATAACTCGAAAAGAACGCTACATTAGAAGGCTTGTTAAGCTCGGCTAACAGCTTGTTTACATCTTCAGGATCTGACAGGGCATCTTTTCCACCGTGGATGAACATCATTGGAATATCCCTAGGAACCTTTGATATTCGTATTTCGGTACACCATTTGTACCGTATCTACGTTGGTTTTCCTTCTCACCATAGTCGAACTTGGTAAAACTTTGTTTCTGATACACTGTAATACGTAATGAGCACGTATGTATGTATGTGTGTGTGTATACTCACTTTGACCCAAGTGGTTCCAGTTCTTGACTGAGGTAGGCTGTAGTTCATACTTGTTAATGAAATCCATTCTTTTATCGTCCACGCAACAATTTGGACCTGATTTCATTAATATTAAGTAGGCAATTAATTAATAGTTTTAGCTGATTAACCACCTGTTATAAGTGACAATAAATCGCTTTCACAAACATCAGCCAAGGCACACAGAGTCTCCATTATCTTAGCTCCAGAGTTTCTGTACGACTATATATATATATATATATATATACATGAACATGTGTACTTACGAACGAGGGTTGAATTCGTAAATGTTGAGTCCGACAAGGACCAAGCCGAGGTTGAACCTGTAGCAACTGTAGCAATGGGACTAGTAGTGTGTGAAACATAGGCAACAGGAGCCACCATAACTGCCTTTGCAATACTGTTAACAAGTTTGCCTTCTGAAAATGCCGCCAGTAAAGCTTGAGACGCCTATATAAATGTGTTAGTCTACAATGTGTGTGTGTGTACTGCCTACCTGGGAATATGCAACAAAGTTCACTTTGTTTATGCCACTTTTATAAGTGATTTCTCCCACAACTGCTGGAAGATCGTAGTTGGCGAGCTCGTCAAGACTCCAGTCCCAATAGTTCTATACATGTGTTCCGCCTTTCAATAGCTATCTACACACACGCACGCACGCACACACACCTTATCACTGCTGTTCAGAGAGACGTGTCCGTAGCTGAAAGTGCCTGTTCTTGCATTGGGAATCCATACTTCATGCCCAGAATCAGCAAGCATGAATGCCAGAGACTGCTGTGGAGGATTGAGTAGCCAAATATCCCCACCCTGTTCATTCACATTAATGTATATAAGTATATACCGAAGTCACATTCAAGTTCTTACATTGTCTATTCCATGGTAAAGAATGGTAGCACTATCCGGCCTGGTTATCTGCTTGTAAACTCTCTGCAGCCCGAGAAGATATCCGTCTTGAGTTCGGATCTAAAAACCAAAACATTATGAAAAGCTCAGGAACACCACACATAACATATATATGTATATACATACTATGTATTCTTCACATTGGAAACCATGTGGTCGAACAAGCTCCGCACAGATACCATTGTTTCTGTTCACTGTTTGCATTGCATTCAGTACTGGGCAGCAAACCAACATGAGAAAGACGACCATCCATGAACTACCCATGCTGGAATGTCCACAAAATAGCTACTATCTTCCTACTTATACATAAGACCCTCGTAACATTTACTTTGTTGTTATTAAGGCCGTTTACATAGTTGACGAGAATTCGGTGTTCAGTACAGAACTCGTTTTTCGTTGGACACTGCACAGTTGCAGAATATATATATAATAATGTCGAGTTGACAGCCTAAACCCTAAACCCCGTGCCCTAACCCTAAAGCAGGGGCACGGAAATCACGTGAAAATAACTCACTCCGGTAGGTGGTGGAATGTAGCTGCATTTAAGAGAGAGAGTGTGACATGCCTGCACCGTAATATCCTACGGGCCAGATCCGTTTTGCGGCATTACGCAACGGAATGTCCAGCATCTTTTCAAACAAACGAGCTTAGTATCTACATATGTCCAGGAGATAGCGATTCTTCTGGAGATGGGCTGGTTGGAGTGTCGACTGCTTGTAGCAATCCTTTGTTCACTACAAGCAGTTGCTACGAGGTACCAGCTAACTCCGGGCCAGCGGATTCTGAATGCAGCGGGTAACCTTACCGAGATTAGAACGACAAACGGACAGGGAATTTACAGAATACTCAACAATGGGACAAGCGATATACTCAGTGAGAATTCCACATTCGCACTCGCGTTTCTCGATCCAAATGGCAGCGAACACTTCTATCTCTCAGTAGTGATGCAATCTGGATTCAATGTACGTAGGAGCTCCGCTGCAGCTGTACCAGTCTGGATTGCGAATCGTAACCAGTCTGTTAGCAATGGTGCAACACTCATGCTTACAGAGACACACAGGAAGTTCATTCTTCTGGATGGTGGATACGGGGGAAACCTTGTATGGAAATCTGATGCTGTTGGGATTGACTCAATTGAGCTCGATAAATTTGGTAATCTCTCGTTCATCAGCAAGAACAGCAGTGTTTTTCAGAGCTTTGAGCATCCTGGCGACACGCTGGTTACGGATCAGCGTCTCAAATCAGGTATGAGTCTCACCTTGAATCCCAGTATGGGAGCATTCTCAGCCCAGCTATCGCAAAATAGTTTCCAGCTCTTGTTCAGCTCGGTACCATACAGTACACGGCCACTTTCACATTCTTGTGAGGATAAGTATGTGGCTCTAAACAAGGCGGGCGATGTGACTCAACTGTGATTCATTACCTATCATCAGTGCAAAGAAGACACCTGCAGAAATGACTCTTCCTTTTGTGAGGCTAGATCCAGATGGGGATCTTGTTGTGTATGGTTTTGAATCCTTGTCTCAAGGCTGGGTTGCAGAAGCACGTTTCTCGGATGGTGACACTTGCAGGCTTCCGCTCTCATGTGGGAAGTATGGTTTATGTGAGACTGGAGGGAAATGCCGGTGTCTGCAGGTTCCCAGCAAAGGCAACGAGGTATTTGCAAATGTGAGCTCACAGAACTGCTCGGGGCCAACAGAAGGGATTCCACAAGTGGAGATCTGTGAGAACGAGGCCTACAACCATCACTTTGTGAATGCCACCGGTGTAGAGTACTTCTCGACACCGTCTGTTAGGGCAGACAAGACCGACTCGAATGTGAACGAGTGCTACTCGGATTGCCTACTCAACTGCTCATGCATGGCCATGTTCTACGACAATGCACTGAGAGAGTGCTACTTTGTAAGTGACGCTGTCATTGGAAGTTTCTCGACAAACCCCAACGTGTCAGGGTTTATCAAGTTTCAGAATGCACACATGAACTTTGGCATGATCTCTTCACCGAAACCAAATAAGAGCAACGTGGGACCAATTGCTGCTGGGGCATCTGCAGCAGCCGTCACCGTTCTGATACTGGCTTTGCTTGTGATGTTTTCACTGCACCGTCGAAACAGGAAGAAGAAGCAGTCGTCTGAAATAGATGCTGTACTCTCGACTGTTCGTGGGCTGCCACAGAGGTTCACATACCAGGTGCTTGAGACTGCAACCAAAGGTTTCTCTACAAAGCTCGGTACAGGTGGATTCGGATCAGTGTATGAAGGGTTTCTCCCGGATGGCCGTCATGTTGCAGTGAAGAAACTGGAGGGAAACAGCACCCAGGGAGCGCGTCAGTTCGTTGCCGAAGTTGCCACCATCGGCGGTATCAGCCACGTGAACATTGTAAAGCTATGCGGGTTCTGCCTGGAGGATCCTCACCGCATTCTTGTGTACGACTTCATGCCAAACAGTTCGCTTGATCGCTGGCTGTTCGAATCCAACCTTAGTGCGAGTGCAACCCCAGACAGGCGGAGACTCAGCTGGGAGAGACGCGTTGATATTGCGCTTGGCACGGCGCGCGGGCTGGCGTATCTACACGAGGAATGCAGTGAGCCGATCATACATCTGGATGTGAAGCCACAGAATATCCTCCTTGACGAGCGGTTTGTTGCAAAGGTGGCAGACTTTGGGATGTCGAAGTTGCTGTTGGACCATGATGTAAGCCAAGTGATGACCTGTGTGAGGGGAACTCCGGGGTACCTGGCTCCAGAGTGGCTGCTGCATTCTGTAGCAACCAAGAAATGCGACGTGTACAGTTTTGGGATGGTCCTGCTGGAGATTATCGGTGGACGGAAGAACCTGGAGTCTCGAGGATGAACACAGACCTAGCATGGTATTTTCCAGCTTGGGTCGTTAACGAGGTCCGACAAGGGAATGTAATGGGGGTCATTGACGAGAAGGTCAGAGACACCGTCGGGCTCAAGCAAGCTACCAGGATGGTACACATTGCACTGTGGTGTATACAGGAGAATGCAAGCTTGCGGCCCAATATGGAGGAGGTTACGCAGATGATCGAGGGAAGGAGGGAGGTGGACGAGCCACCTATGCAGTTCCATTTCGCGGTGCAGACGCAGGCGATCGTGGACATTACGGCTTCTAGAGAGAGTGTGTCTATGTCGTATGTGACTCCCCCAAGCTTCAGCTATTCCAGCTTGATAAGATGATTGACTAAGTTGTTTTTATGCAACAGGAGTCGAGTAGTTTTCGACGTGTTAGGTCACGGAGCACCGGCGGTCCCGGGCAACTCTTTATCTACGTCGATTGATTGATTGATTGACTAGTTAGATTCGATACGAATATATGATGCATATATTGACATGTTCATACGAACGGATGCTACGTGGCCAAGAATCTGTCAAGCTCATAACTGTGTGGTGGTGTATTTTGTAGCTGACAGAACGGGGGAAACTAATTTATGGTAGGTACTAATCGACAATGAAGCTCCTGTACGGTTTCACGTGGTGTATAATATACTATAGTGAAAAATCTGACATTTTCTAGAGGTGTTATTGTTTATAATAATCGATTAAGTTTCATTAATACTGATCTGGCATCTTTTCCACGTTGATGAACATTATTGGAAATCCACTTATTGGTGGATATATAACCCCCCAAATCCCATATATACTGGGGCAACCTTTATAACTATAGTTCTTGTTAAAAGATATTCTAATACACTTAGTTTGTCTCCATGTCTCAACATGTCTCACACGCACACACATGCACACGCATGCGTGTACGCCAAGATTTATATTATTATGTGCAGCACATGAGACAGTATTTGAAGTATGTTGTTTTAATGATGATAACAATAACAAGCGATCTTCAAGCTTGAAATGTGAAGGAAAAACCTTGTGGTGAGTTTAACTATCACTACACACACACACATGTGTTGTGTGTGTGTGTGTGTTTTGATAATAATGTTCATGTGTTTTGCAGCTGCCCAGTGCTGATAATAATGTCACCTACATTGGTTGGATTCTCACCAGACCAAATATTTTAATAGTAGTCACCTACATTGGTTGGTTTTTCAATATAGACTATATTATGTGCAATATATATACAGAGATAGATATAGATATATGCATTTTACTTGTAGAGAATTTGCCAGTGGAGGTGACAAAAACACATATGTCAAACGATGATATCATACCAAGTAGGGAAACAAATGGATGCATATTTATAAATACTTATAAATAACCATTATAAATGGGCATATTTATAATAACCATTCATATGTTTCAACTAACATTTTAAATGTTTATAGATATATACATTGACACGTAGAAATTTCCCACCTAGACCACGTAAGTTTGGGAATATACATATATATATATATATATATATATATATATATGTATGTATGTATTTTTATCAGATGGTGACTTCTTTAAGAACATCACTCTCCTTACCTTTTTGTGAGGAGCCACCTCCATTAAATATATTTCAACTAACACAGCATCACACACACATCTGATATCCTCAAGGGAATGGGAAACTTCACATGAATCCTCATATGGAAAACTGAGCATACATAGGAGCCGTTCACACTTGACCCTTACTTACCTTAAAATGTTTATATAGTTTTTCTCAAACTTGATAGAAATCCGAGTCCTGACCTCGTTAATTAAAGTATGTGAAGCTGTAAGCTAGTTTAATAAGCAATCTTCTGTTTTACATATTACAGGAGTGTGGTGCGCGCGTGCTAATCACAACGATATTTATGTAGTCTTCCATGTTAAATACATGTCTAACATGCTTAGTTAATCTTTCTCAGATAAGGAAGGCAAATAGATAGCACAGATAATAGATATATATATGAAAATGTACATACACACACACACACATATTATAGACATTCAGATAATAGATATATATATATGAAAAATGTACACACACACACACACATATTATAGACATTCTTATAGTATTTGCTTTAGAGACTTAGGGATGTACACTTACACACGTGTAGACATACATATAGACATAAAATCGATATATGTATAGATCCAGATGCATACATAATATATAATATATATATATACACACACACACACACATATGTGTAGAGAGAGAGAGAGAGAGATGCATATAGATGTAGGTACTCTTTGTATATTGATATTCTTATCTACACGGGGCTGAACATGGATATATGCTTTAAGGAAATATGCATAAGCATGCATCCTTCGAAAATAATAATTGAATAAGTAGATATTACAAATATTTGCCTAACATAGTTATTAAGAAGAAGCATACATACATACATACATACATACATATGTGTGTGTGTGTGTGTGAAACCACTGCCTTTTGCAAAATAAAAATACCTTTCTTAGACTAGTACTTAAGATTTATAAGCATAGGTTTGTTTGGAAGGGTTTGTAATAATAACCGTTACAAAATATATTAATTTATTAGAATGGAAATTTCACAAGCCAGCTCTCGCCAATTCAAGTAAACTCTCTCTCTCTCTCTCTCTCTCTCTCTCTCTCTCTCTCTCTCTCTCTCTCTATATATATATATATATATATATATATGTGCGTGCGTGTGTTCTTTCAGATACAACAAGAGGAAAAAGAGAGCTTGGGATGGATTTACTGATAAGAAGAGGAAGAAATGTACATCTCTAGATCCGTCAATTTGGGGTGAGCTACCATTGGAAATTCAGCTTACTCTTTTGGATTGCTTGCCTATTCCTGCGTTGTGTCGCTTTAAAACCGTGTCCAAGGCTTGGTATGAAGGCTGTTGCAGGTATATACATGAGTGTGTGTGGATATACATACGCGGAGAAATATACATAAACAAATATATCCATTACACATGTAAGAGAGTATATACTCACTCACGTATGCGTGTAGAGCGATAAAACGACAAAGTAGCAAGGGAAAGTGCTACTTACTGGTGGAGGTTGGCAAGGAGCCCGTGATATACAGCGAGGGAGAGCAAGCATGGCTTGGACCTCAGTGGAGTTGCTGGGACAGTAACAGCAGCTTCATAGTATCATCAAAGAGGGGGTAACGTGTTTGGGTGCAAAACAGGGCATTCCCGTGATGAATGTGGTATCAAACGGACGTGTTACTCCCTTGCCAAACAGACCATCCCGTCACGACTTGCTATTTGCTGCCATGGACGTTCTGGACGATTCGTCTTACATAATCGTTGTGATGGAAGGTAGTGCATCTCTCTCTCTCTTTCAATGTTATATATGGTGTTATTACAGGGCAATGGTCTCACATGATGGTGAGCGGGATACAAGTTTACCATTCTAGAACAGGAAGATGGGTGACAAAGTCATTGGAGATAGAGGAACGGCTTATGCTTGGAATGTGTCCGGTGGAGGACAAGCTTGCTGCTCTCTGCGGTTCTACCTTGTTCTTTCTCACAGAGAGTATCGATCGGACGCGTTGCACGCTTCATTCAGCTGATGTGCTCAATGGAATGATTATCACTCCCTCTCAACTGTGTACAATGCACAGCAATCCTACAAAGTGTGGTGCGCCCCGCCTGGCCGTCTGTGCTGGTACGTATCTGTCACAGAGAGAGAAAGAGATGACCATTTGCGTATGCAGGGAAGCTCTTGCTGGTGCGTATGCAGGAAATGAAACGACACAAGGGCAAATATCGCAGGACCATTGTCATAGAGGAGTTTAATCAGGAAGACAGTGTGTGGACGTTTGTGTCAAGGTTGCCTCTGGACAAGATACCAGGGAGAGCAAAGGATATTGGATTTGCACCTGGTGTTACTGTGAAGAATGTCATTTCTGATAAAGGCGAGGTGTGCTTGTCCGTTGGTATGATAGGCCCTTCATTTGCTTACGATATGTTTGCTGACGCTTGGACTTGGCTTCCCGGGGGATCATATTTAGCTGCTGCATGTCCTTTTGACCTCTCAGGACTTTAATATTATTCCCACACAAACATGTTACAAGCCTTCTAATTCACCATAGTCTAGAGTATTTCGAATAAAGCACTCTCCGGCGGCACCGTTAGCTGGTATACCTCATATGGAATTCTTACAGGTAGATCCGACAGAAGGCACTTATAGTGTTGTAGGGAGTGTTTTTCACGTATTAAGGAAGGGGTTACACACAACCAATGTGAGGCTCTCTTTATGCTCCATTAATCTCCCACACAGAGGACCTATGAACATACTCCCTGGAGGACACCTAATACTTGTGCTCATAAGATACCATACCTCGGTGTGGGTCTCCAATTTGTAAGAGGCACATCCTTCTTGTTCCTCGTCCTGAGGTTTCTTTGTCCGGACTTCCAATACGGCCCAGACATGGCAGTAACGGGGAGATAATACAGCTTCATACCACGATTTACAAACACACCTGATCCTAAACAGAACGGGTATACAGAGGAGTGCAAAGATCTATATCGCTTGCAATGAGATAAGAGAAGTCTTTTTATAAGATTCGAACTCGCTACGTATTTCATTATTAAAAAATAAGTATTTCCGTTTCATTTTGTTTAGGGTTCAGAGGCTCGTGAATCTTTTATTTAGAATTTGACCTCGAGACCTTGCTAGGTGATAATAAAATATTATATACAACCTCGCGGGTAAACTTAGATGTAACTAAATTCTTTTGCCCCGTGAAAATATGTTTTCTGGGTCAGATTTTTAAAATATATTAATATAAATAATCAAAATTTTTAATTTTATTTATTATATATAAAAGAAATTATATAATTGAAAAGCCTACAATTTTAATTTATATTTATTTTATTTTGAAATAAAATTTATTAAATTTAAATTAATGACATAACAACTCTCATCTTCACATTCATCATAACATGAGGATAAAAACACATATGAATTACTTCTTAACGTTTTAAAAGATTATAAATCACGATTGTGCATAATTCAACATGTATCCATGCAAGCAACAAGAAAATTAAGTTTTATATCCACCACGACAACCTAGCATAACTCTTTAAAGTTACACCCAATCCTAATGTAAATGCTCTTCATTTTGTTCATATATGTGTATTTTTCATTTTTATTTTTTTTACACTTTTTATTTTTTACATTACGTTATTTGTAGTGGGTGTTATAAATCTTGTGCCAACCATCTTATTCACAAGGGACAATTCAAAAAATTTTATTCATAATACACTTGAACATCACACATTTATGCTACCAATGTACAAGATGTTTTTGTGTTTGTTCATGTTCAAGTAAGTTGATAATAAATATTAATCTTGTTAGCATTTACACCTTAAACATAAATGTGTATGTGATCTTAATTATTGTTAAATATATAATTGAATAAAACACATACACAAACATTAGGGTGAAGGAGTTGGCAATTGCGACGGTCATGTTAGTTACGACCATGGTGTGTGTATGTTAATGAGAAGAAAATGAGTGAGATAAATTGAGATTATTTTAAATTAAGGGCACGTGGTTACATGGTGGTCGTGCTAGTGAGTACCATGTGAAAGAATAAGAAAAATAAAGTTATAAAAAATATAAATGAGTGCGATAAATTAAGATTGTTTTTATGAACATGGTCACGTGGTCACATGGGTGGTTGTGTTAATGAGTACCTTATGGAAAAAAAGATAATAAATGTGTATATGAATAAGTAAGAAAAATTGAGATTGCTTTTATGAACAAGGGCATGTGGTTGCATGGACGATCATGTTAGTGAATACTTTAATAAAAAGCGATAGAAAAAGTGAAGAGAGTGAATAAATAAGATAAATTAAGATTGTTTTTATAAATAGGGACACAAGTTGGGGCTAATGCCAGTTGCAACCATGGTTGTGTATATGAGTGAAAGAGAGTGAGCGAGTGAGATAAATTGAGATTGTTTTTATGAATAGGAGCATATGATTACATGAGTGGTCATGTTGATGAGTACCCTATGAAAGAGCGAAAAAAGAATACGAAAAGAAGCGAAAAAGAAAGTGAAAAAAAGAATGTAAGTGAATGAGATAAATTAAGATTGTTTTTATGAACATAGACACGTGGTTATATGGGTGGTTGTGCTAATGAGTACCTTGTGAAGAAAGAGATAGTGAGTGTGTGTGTGAGTGAGTGAGAAAAATTGAGATTATTTTTTATAAATAAGGGCATGTGGTTGCATGGGTGGTCGTGCTAGTGAGTATCTTATGAAAAAAACAAGAGAGAAAGTGAGAAAGAGTGAGTGAGATAAATTAAAAATTATTTGATGAACATAGACATATAGTCGAATGGGTGATGATACTAATGAATACCTTGTAAAGAGAGAAAGAGTGAGTGTGTATGTGAGAAAGGGAGACTAAGATTGTTTTTATGAACATGGACACACAATTGCATGGGTGAAATTTGTGATGGTCGTGCTGTAAATATTGTCCAACCTAGTCATTATTGTATATTGTATATTGTGTGTGAAAAAGAAAAAGAGATTGTTTTTTAGAGAAATTGTGTTTATGAAATAGGGGCACAACCTGGTCATTACCATATGGTTATGTGTTATGTGTGTGTGTGCGTGTGAGAAAAAGAAATTGTTTTTTAAATAGGGAAACAAGTTGGCCATGGTTGTGCTGGTGGTCTTGCTACAGCAGTTCCAACTTGGTTAGTACCATATGGTGTATCACCGTGTATGTGTGGATGTAAGTGTGGGAGTGAAAAAAAGAAATTGTGTTTATGAACAAGGCACAAACTGTAGTTGTGGTTGAGGACGAAGAAGAGTACAATTTAAATTCTTTTTATTATGAGGTATATAAAGATGCATTATGAATTATGAATATATGATATATATAATTCTTTTCTTTTAAGTGTAATATTTAATTTTTTATTAATTATAATTTGGCGTAAAGAGAGTGATTGCCTAATTATTATTTTGTCTACTATGCTCATTTGCATGCAATAATGCAATTTTGAGCTCTTTGTAAATTACAAAACAATTCATCTTAATTTTCTTTAATTCTTTTGCAAGATTATTATCATTAGCCTCTTTAAATTCATTTTAATTAACTATAATATTTTAAAAAGTTATTAAATGTTGGTTTTCAATTATAAAATATAGAGTCATGTTGATTTGACTATGTTTGTTATTAATTATAAACAAATTAAGTTATAGGCATAAATAAATCTTATTATATCAACTTTTTGATGATGCAAATACATAATATTTTTCAAATTTGTTGATGATGTTATGTACTAACAAATTTTAATGTAGCAGCAAAACTTTTGAAAAATCTTTTAAAAAATCACATGTGAATTTAAAATTTTATCACTTAAAATATCGTTGGACCTAGGTAAAATAGATCTTAACAATACTTTTTGACAATAGCATTTACTTTAAAAAGAATTTAATGACGATATTTTCGTAAGTTGATTAATAATGACTAATAAATGAGTAATAAAATCTATATAAATACAATGTTTTTGGAGTTAACAATTATTGTAAGTATCTAACAAATTGTTATAATTGTCACTCACTTGGCTTCTTGATAAGAAGAATAAGTTTAAACATAGTAAAAAAAAATCATTTTTCATATTTTTTTAATAAAACTTCCATTTAGTAAAGTGGTTTCTTCAAATTATCTAGCAAATGGATTATTATGTAACCCATACATGATTAAAACAATTAACTCTTTTATTTGATGTACATAAACTCTTCCTTTATAAAACAATAAACCACCTTAAAATTGAGATACCTGTGACTTTAAAAATTGCATTCGTATATCAATTCCAACATTCTACCGAGTGCAAATCCAATATCCTTTGTTGAAAGCGTGTTAGCAAGGAGGATGCCCAGCAGGTAATCGCCACTTTAAGTCCTTACATATTTATTGTTTGTTAGGTTCATATCTATACGCACGCATCACCTCTAAAGGTTCAGATGGTACGAAGCCATTCAAACCTCGTTCAAAAGTGAAGTGGTTTCAATCCGGTGCGGACGGGGTTATGGATTATCCGGCCGACGTGCAAAATGTCAAGATTAAAAGCCTGAAAGCAGTAAGCTTAGCAGTTTTCTTATTATTCATTTCAATCATTCGGAAATAATTGTGTACTTTCTTCAGGGACTTGTGCATGTATCTCGTAAACTACCCAAGACTTGTTCTTGTTCTTGGACTGACGTATCAACGGTCAGACCAACCACTGAAAGTAAGCTCTTTGTCTGTGCGTACATACATGCATGCAGACATATATGATGACAGTTAAAATTGTTTATTCAGGCCATTCCGGATTCTAAAGCAAGCGGAAGATGACACATGCCAAAACAGAGCACAGCTCTTGGCATTAGTACAACATCGCCATGCACAAGTATGTGATAATGCAGTACTATTTGTAATACGACATGTATTTGTATAGTTGGTACGGGCATAATAGAACCATAGGATAATCGTATGATTCTGTATATAAACGTAGTCATTTATTTATGCATGTGTATATTATGTACTAAAATAATTGTCGATGTAATATATTAATTATACTTAAGCTATCAAGTGACTAGTATATTTTGTTGTACCAGAGTCGCTTGATGCACTTGCGACATATTTTCACAGGTAACGATAAAGTAATTGTATAGTATTAAACTAGTCGCTTCAAATGTTAATATAGATCGATTGTATGCAGTGATATATGCCGTAGTCAAAAATGTTACGGATTAATAATTAAATTAAATTAGTAATTAATAAATTAATAATTAAACATTTCCATAATATTTTTGGACTACGGATTTAATCACTGATTGTATATATTTATTTAAAACTATGTAGTGGGGAGTTGGACAATGCAGCACGATGTCTGCAGTCAGTTCTGGAGAAGGATGTGTATCATCCAGGTGCACTTACGAACTGCGGAGCTTTGCTTATCCGTCAACACGGGTCCTATCTACTTTTGTTTCTTACATTTGTTTCTGCCCTGAAATGAATATTCAGACGAAACAAGAATTTATAACATGTAGTAATGAATAGATAATAAATACACAATAACATCAACTTGTTGCACTATAAAAACTGCTTGAACCTGGGGTTGTAAGATTGTAGCCTTGGCTCATATCATAATTCATTTCAATTTAAAGATAACGATGTGCAGCTTCCACATCCTGTATAACCCACACACACACAAATAAACATCGACCTTACTCAACTGGTTAATCATAAATTTCTTACTAACTCCTTTCCCGCGCTGCTTGTCAAGTCTTACAAACCAGCTTAAAGGAAGACCCTGAGTCGGGGCCGGCGTGGGTTAATCTTGCATCTGCTTATGAAGTCCTAGGTGATTTACAAGTGCTAGCAAATGTCTGGAACATGTATTCATTTTATGTGTTGTGTGCGCGCGGATCTATATACATATATCAACTGTGAGGTGTGTATGTGTGTGATCAAAGACTTGTTTATGTTTATGTGTATGTATATGCATGTGCGCATCACTTTCTAACGCACATAAATGTGAAGGGTTTATATAGCTTTGCATCCTTTGCTTCGAGACTAGAACCTCACAGATTAACAACAAGATACGCAGCAGCTGCACATAGGATAAAAGACGCAGAGAGATCGGACGATCCATCAGAGCAGATGTCTCGGGCTGCAAACGAGATGGCTTCTATACTAAGGGAGGAGATCCTGCAAGTCTTCATCCTCGGCTCGCATGGGCTGGTTTTGCTATGGTTAACAACTTACACACAGCATAGTCATTTGACAGAGGTGTCACTGACACGAAAGAGTTCGAAGAAACAGCAGTCCAGACACTACAGCAGGCAAGATAGCATATATATATCACTATATGTGGGAAAATTATACAGAAAGTATTCTGTTTATGTATTATACAGAATACTTTTTCTGTATAACTTTCTCACAAAACGTATATTCATATAAGAAAGTGTGTGGCAACAAAAACTAGTAATATGTAGTACAGTAGTATCCATATATGTATGTATGTTTATATACATATGTATGTATATACTTATTTATATACTATTCTGAGATTCTCTGAAACTCATGATGCTTTCAAGAAGTAATCACTTGCTTTCAACAATACTTAATTCTCTGTTGTTTGTGTGTGTGTGTGGATATGTGAAAACTCAGAAGTACAGGTGTTTTGACTCGAGATATCTTGTACATGACAGTATGTGTGTTACATACATGTGACATGTGCTTGTTTTTCTGTATAATAGTGTATACGCTGCAACATATGTTTTAAGTATTATATACCTACTTGTACGGGGTAGTCTTTGGATGTGCACACGCGCACAGAGCATGTAATAAGTTCTATAATATATACATTAAAGTGAAATGTTGATTATTGAAGGCATTGGAGATATGTCCGGGCTATGCACCTGCATGCAACATGTATCTCAGGGAAAATGGTTTGATCAGGTAACATACAGTATATATATATATATATATATATTATATATATTATATATATTAATATATATATATAGAGAGAGAGAGAAGAGAGAGAGAAGAGAGAGAGTCTTTCTGTTAAATTCGAAACTAAATGTTGTAAAGTAACCTACGTATTTACCGTAGTTACCTACCTTACAATGTATGATTTCAGGCTATATATCTTCCTTGGTGTATCCAACTCATATATACACACCATCGTACATACGTTACAAAGTATATTCTTTCGTGTATATTTTGGCATATACCGTTCGCACAAAAGTTTGATGGGTTTATTTGTTCTTACATGTATACAGTATTCAAATGGACAATTACACAAAATTATAGTATAATATTATTATAATTACACGCAGGCACGCACGCACATTATACTGCAAATTGAAGTAACTCTTACATATATATATTGTGTGTGTGTGTCCGCGTGCGTGTGTATTCATTTGTTTCTTTTAGATACAACAAGAGGAAAAAGAGCGTCTGGGATGGATTTATTGATAAGAAAAGGAGGAAGAAATGTATATCACTAGATCCATCAATTTGGGGTGAGCTACCATTGGAAATTCGTATTACTGCGCTGTTCGCTTTAGAACCGCGTCCAAGACTTGGCATGAAGGATGTCGCAGGTATATATAGTGCAGTATATGTGCGTGTCGTGCGGTGTGTACATAAACAAACATGAACTAGATATTACACAAATTTATCTGTATGCGTGTGAACGACAAAGTGGCAAGGAAAGTGCTATTTAACGGTGGAGGCTGGCAAGGAGCCGTGATATACAACGAGCATGGCTTGGGCCTCAATGGAGTTGCTGGAGCTTCATACTATCATCAAAGAGCAGGGTAAACCAGTTTCGGTGGCGTTCCTTTGATGAATGTGGTATCAAACGGACGTGTTATTCCCTGATATTGGATTTGCACCTGGTAGAATGTCCCTTTATTTCACACACATATTCTCTACACTAAAGAAAGAAAATCTTATATTGATTTAGATAGAAAAGTATAAAAGTGTTTTACAAAGTAACGGTGGGCAAATAGTAATTAGGCTGTCACTCTCCCTGTAATTAATTAAAAATTAAATAGTACACTTAAAAAAAAGAATATATATATATACTCACGGTGCATCTCTATATGCTTCATAGTCATTCTTAACCACCACAACTGTAGCTTGTGCCTCTATTCATAAACACAATATCTTTGTCTTTCTCTAACACTCATACACACACACACACACCATACTTACTGACCAGTTGAACAGCCACTACAACTGCAGCTTGTGCCCATGTTCATAAACATAATCTCTCTTTCTCTCTCACACACACACTCCCATGCACACACCATATAGAACTGACCAGCCAGATTGGACAACAATTGCAGCACAAGTATTGTCAGTCTCACTTGTGCAACCACATGCCATTTTTCATAAAAACAATTTCAATTTCACACTCACTCACTCACTCACTCTTTTTATATAGGTACTCACTATCACAATCACTCATGCCACTATGTGCCCCTGTTTATAAAAGCAATCACAATTATAGCACTCACTCGTACACACACTCTCTCCATAAGGTACTCACCATGGGCACAACTGCAGCTTGTGCCCATGTTCATAAACACAATCTCTTTTTCTCTCTCACACACACACTCTCATGCACACACCATACAGTACTGACTAGATTGGACAACAATTGCAACACAAGTATTGTCAGTCTCACTCGTGCAACCACATGCCACTGTTCATAAAAACAATTTCAATGTCACACTCATTCACTCACTCACTCTTTTATATAGAGTACTCACTAACACGATCACTTATGCGACTATGTGCCCATGTTTATAAAAGCAATCACAGTTCATACACTCACTCATACACACACTTTCTCCATAAGGTACTCACCATTGCGACCACATGTCCTTATTCATAAAAACAATCTGAATTTATCTCACTCGTTCACACTTTCACTTTCATCATGCACCCACCCTGACCGCGGCCAGCCTCGTTAACAACTTTGACATTGCCAACTTCTCCACCCTAATGTTTGTGTGTATATTTTATTCAATTATATGTGTATATTTTATTCAATTATATGCTCTAGAATAATTACACACGCACATCTATGTCCAATGTGTATATATCTTAAGATGCTAACGAAATTAATGCTTAATATCAAGTTACTTGAACAAAAACAAACACAAAAACATTTTATACATTATAATAATATAGATGTGCACAAAATTGTGATGTTTCAGTTTATCACGAATGAAACTCTCACAATCTTTCGTCAATTGGCATTTATTTAAAATAGCTAGTACAAAATTTAATTTAATAAATAAAGTTATTGAATGTTAACTTTTTATTTCGTATTGGTTTTATTATATTTATTTTATAATCATATGCATAAACAAATCTCATTATATTAGCTTTTTATAATGTAAGTACATAGCATATCTTCAAAATTTAATTTATATGTTTCATTTGCTTATCCATTTGAAAATGTTATGTACTAACAAATTCCAATATAATGTTCATTTAATGCATTTAAAATTTTATCACTCATTAGTAAACCAAATTCACGATAAACCTTAGTAAAGTAGATCACACTCTCTCCATAAGGTACTCACCATTGCGACCACATGTCCTTATTCATAAAAACAATTTGAATTTATTTTACTCGTTCACATTTTCATTCTCATCATGCAGCCCCACCCTGACCACGGCCAGCCTCGTTAGCAGCCTTGACATTGTCAACTCCTCTACCCTAACGTTTGTGTGTATATTTTATTCAATTATATGTATAATTTTATTCAATTATATGCTCTAGAATAATTACACACGCACATCTATGTCCAAGGTGTATATATTTTAAGATGCTAACAAGATTAATGCTTAATATCAAGTTACTTGAACAAGAACAAACACAAAACATTT
The DNA here is from genome assembly GCA_003024785.1 of Selaginella tamariscina. NCBI lineage: Eukaryota > Viridiplantae > Streptophyta > Lycopodiopsida > Selaginellales > Selaginellaceae > Selaginella > Selaginella tamariscina. The sequence goes on from PUQB01000156.1 coordinate 473,465, forward strand.
TATACATTATAATAGTATAGATGTGCACAAAATTGTATGTTTCAGTTTACAACGAATGAAACTCTCACAATCCTTCGTCAATTCGCGTTTGTTTAAAATGGCTAGCACAAAATCCAATTTAATAAATAAAGTTATTGAATGTTAATTTTTTATTTCGTGTTGGTTTTATTATATTTATTTTATAATCATATGCATAAACAAATCTCATTATATTAGCTTTTTATAATGTAAGTACATAGCATATCCTTCAAAATTTAATTTATATGTTTCATTTGCTTATTCATTAACAAATTCCAATATAATATTCTTTTTAATGCATTTAAAATTTTATCACTCATTAGTAAATCAAATTCATGATAAACTTTAGTAAAGTAAATCTTAACAAGACCTTTATCAACAACATTTACTTTAAAATGAATTTAATGAATTAAACATATTTAATAAATTAAAATAACTCAACCTGTTTATTCTTTTAAAAGTTCTTACCATATGAATAATAAATCTATATAAATACTTTATCAATATTTTTTTAGAGTTAACAATGATTGCATATTTAAGAATTATCACTCACTCAACCTTAATAGTTTGACAAGAAGAACAAATTTCATCATAGTTAAAAATATTTTTTCCATGTTTTTTCAATAAAACTTCTATTTAATTAAGTCTAACCCCACGACTTCTAAAGTATCTAACAAATGGATCATTGTGTAACTCATATATTATTAAATAATTAACTCTTTTATTTTAGACACATAAACTCTTGTTTTATAAATAACAAACCATTTGTAAAAGAAAATTGAGATTTTAAATTAAAGCTTGTGCCTTTGTAAAATAAACAATAAAATAAAATACTTTTGAATTTATTGTAATAAAGTACTCTATAGAAAGTGCATTCATACATGGATTGCGACATTCTGACATTCTACTAGGTTATGTATGACGGTGTGTATATAAACGTTCTAACTAAAGTAAGAATGTCTATAATCCCATTTTTTTTTTATAATTAAGAATGTTAAATATTTAATTAATATTTTTATTATAAAGAAATAAATTTTAGAATAATATATGTTTAAAGAAAGAATATTCTTTAAAATGTTTATTTAAAATATTAATAATTAATATGTAAGATTAAAGATTTTTTTTTATGTATCATTTCCATTTTAATTATAACGTTCATGTATATATGAGTTGGATACACCAAGGAAGATATATAACCTGAAATCATACATTTAATTTCGAATTTAACAGAAGACTCTCTCTCTCTCTCTCTCTCTCTCTCTCTCTCTATATATATATATATATAGAGAGAGAGAGAGAGAGAGAGAGAGAGAGAGAATACATACTTTATGTTACCTGATCAAACCATTTTCCCTGAGATACAAGAAGCAATCCAAGGTTGTTGCATGCAGGTGCATAGGCCGGACATATCTCCAATGCCTTCAATACATTTGACTTTAATGTATATATTATAGAACTTATTACATGCTCTGTGCGCGTGTGCACATCCAAAGACTACGGCACGTGCACCCCGTACACAAGTATGGTATATAATACTTAAAACATATGTTGCAGCATATACACTATTGTACAGAAAAAAACAAGCACATGTCACATGTATGTAACACACAAACTGTCATGTACAAGATATCTCGAGTCAAACACATGTACTTCTGAGTTTCCACATAATATTATCCACACCACACACAAACAAAGGGAAGTGATTACCTTCTTGAAAGCATCATGGGCTTCAGAGAATCTTTTCTGCTGCCTATATAGGTTGGTCAAGTTGAGAGTCCATGTGATTGATCTGGGGCCATTAAACTAATCGCCCTCTTGTACATAGCCGCCTCAGCTAGTGACGGATCCTCCGAAAGTTGCACAGCTATTCCTGTACAAGAATTAACATATTGTGTCTGTGTGTGTAATCTATATCTACGTGTTCCGTAAGCTATAATAAACTACGGTACAATGCACTATATGATACCTTACATGTATTGCAATGCGAACAACTTTCTATGCGACAGGCATTTTCTAAGGCAGGTAAATAATATTGATATAATGTCATCATCTATATTCTATATTATAATGTATTATCAAGGTATCCGTACATTACACACGAGTGACATATATTTAAGATCCACGTGTACGGCTGCATGTGCACATACTATTATTAGCGTAGTGGATTTTGATAGCCGTTGGATTGGATTAATTAGACCATTCGTTCTTGTATATAAGTTAGTTTCTGAACTAATGATATACACATTTCTATATTCCGAGCTCTCACATTGGTGGAGGTGAGGGGCACCTCTAATTGTCCCTACGGAGTGCTCGGATTTGTGTCTTTTTATCAATTTTCTCTGTCTTCTTAGGTCTAGCTTTTCCATTGTCTAGATCTATTCCTTTCTTGTGGATTTTGTCTCTTCTTCATCCATGAATCCACAACAGCAAATCCCTTGTCTGTGGAGCAGTTACTCATGCAGTTGTTGGATGCCATGCGTGTGCAATTGAACAATCATTCTCAGTTGATGGCAGCATTCACAGCCAGGGTACTCCTCCTACGCATGTTGCAAACCCCCGTGTCCGGCCGGATTTCTTTCGCGGAAATCCTGGAGATGATGTGTACCATTGGTTTGACCACTTCACTGTGGTTGCCACATATCATTCGTGGGACGGTGCTCAGTGTTTGCGCGAGTTTCCTACTTGTCTTCAAGGGACGGCGTTGCAGTGGTACAATGGTCTGGACGTTGCAACTCGTGGAGATTGGAATATTCTTCCAGAGATCTTCAAACGTGCATTTGGGCATGCGGACGACTGTGATGATGCTTTTCAGCAGTTGCATCGTATTCGTCAGGAGCCATCTGAGTCGGTGATGCAGTTTGGTGTTCGCTTTCGAAGCCTTTTGCTGCGTGCAGAACCTAACATGTCGGAACGCATCAAGTTAGGTATGTTGTGGCCAGCACTTCGTCAAGACCTTGTGGGGCTTGTGCATGCACTAGCTCCAGTGACTCTTGACGATGCTTTGAGGCTGGCACAACGATATGAGTCGTCACCTCTCCCACTTGCCTTCACGTGCTCTTGTTCCACTCCATGTTGGGGATGGACCTGCTCCGATGGAGGTTGAGGCTGTTGCCGCTCGTGTACCAGCACAAGGTGGGGCCCGTGGACGAGGACGTGGACGTGCAGTTCGTTGTTGGGCATGTGATGAGGTTGGACACACGTATCGGCGCTGTCAACGGTTTCCCGATTGGCGTCCCCCATTTCCAGGATGGAGGCCATGGCGTCAACAACGTCCGGTTGGTGCTGCTGCAGTGGAAGGTTGTGATGCGGTGGATCTTCCGGGAAACGACGAATCGCACGAGTAGAGGAGGGTCCTCGTGCGAATAAATTAGTGACCCCTCCATCTTTCTTTCGGGAGTATCATCAAGGGGTTCACTCGGCACCAAATCATCCGGTTTTCACTTTTCAAGCTCGTTTAATCGCACGCCTCGTCCGTTTTCCTTTCAGTGTTGGTGGATACAGGTTCAAGTTTGTCCTCTGTTTCTCAATCTGTTGCTACACGTTGCAGCCTTCATTTGCGTCGTGCGGTAGAACCAGTCTTCATTCTGTACGGCAACGGACATACTCATGCTTGTTCGCGGGATGAAGTGGACATTGTTGTTCGTGTGGATGATTGTGAGCTCGAGCTTCAATCTTTGCGGGTGGTGCCGAGTCAAGCTTTTCACCTTATTCTTGGTATGGATTGGTTAACTCGCAATCATGCCAAGTGTGACTTTGAAAAGTCTCCCCCTTGTTTGACTCTCCCTCGTCTTTCTTCCATTCCTCTTACTTCTATTCCACTTCGTCCATCTGCTTCCACCTCTGCTTCCATCACTTTTGTCTCACCCTTATTTCCAACCATTTTCCCTTCATGCTCTTCCTTTTCTTCTTTGGATCCATCAGATGATCGTCGTGCTGTAGTTGTTGATCAACTCAAGAAGGAGTATGCTGATCTTTTCAACTTCGACTTGTCATCTGGGGCCAAGATGCGACACGCCACCCTATTCCAACTGGAGAAGCTAGGCCAATCAAGGTACCTGTTCGGCGTCGATCACCAAAGGAGCTCAAGATCTTACGAGCGAATGTCAAAGAGATGTTGGAGAAGGGTGTTATCCGGAAGTCTCGAAGTCCTTGGGCGTGCGAACCTCACCTTGTGACGAAGCCTGATGGGAGCGTTCGATTCTGCATTGACTATCGCCCGTTAAATGAGGTAACCGTCTCAGATGTGTACCCACTTCCTCATACTGCAGACCTTTTGGATCGACTGGGGCGGAGCCGTTGGTTCACCAAGTTAGATCTCGCATCTGGATATTGGCAAGTTCCGATGGCTGACATGGACATTCCCAAGACTGCTTTTCGGACACCATTTGGCCTGTACGAGTTCCTGGTGATGCCTTTCGGTTTGAGCAATGCTCCAGCAACTTTCCAGCGTATGATGGACGAGGTTCTTTGCGACATGCCGGAGGTGACTGCCGATTTCATCGATGATGTTTTGATCCATTCGGATGGAACGTGGGAGGAGCATGTCGGTGATGTACGTAAGGTTTTGGATCGACGCGGGAAGTTGGTTTGAAGTTGAAGCCATCTAAGTGTGTGTTTGGATCAAAGGACACCACTTATCTGGGTTATCGCATTTCACGTGAAGGTTTGCAAGTCGATCCTGACAAACTAGTTGCAGTTTTGAAGTTCCCTACGCCAAAGTGTGTGAATGATGTGCAACGCTTTCTTGGCAAGGTACAATATCTGGGTCGTTTTGTGGATCATCTTTCAGATCGTACTGCACCGTTGCGCGTTGTTGAAATCGTCAATGACTTCTTTTGTTTGGTCTAAGGATTGCAAGCAGGCATTTGCAGATCTCAAAGAGTTGTTGACGACTCCTCCAGTTTTGGCGTACCCGGATTACACCCGTCCTTTCATCTTGCGTGTAGATGCTTCTGACATCGGCCTGGGGGTGTATTGATGCAGGAGAGTACAAGTGTTCCTGGCCAACGACATCCCATTGCGTACATCAGCCGTACATTGCAGCCAGCAGAGGTGAATTACTCCACGACTGAAAAGGAGTGTCTAGCAGCAGTTTGGGGTTTTGAGAAGCTCCATGCCTACTTGCATGGTTCGCGGACGTTGTTGGAAGGCGATCATGCAGCAGTCACTTCGTTGTTGAAGCGGAAGAATTTGATTGGGCGTACTGCTCGGTGGGCCTTGAAACTTCAAATTTACGACTTTGAAGTTGTTCATCGCCCAGGAAGTTCCATGGCTGATGCTGATGCTCTTTCTCGGGCTCCTCTTCCACCTTCTCTCTCTTCTGTTGCCCCAGAGGAACCAGTTGTTCCAGCTTCAGTGGACTTTTTGGACGAAGATTCCGTACCATCAGCAGTTGCTGTGCTTGACATTCAGTGTCCGCAGAATGCAGAGTTAGATTTGCCGTCTTTGGATGAGGTTCGGGAAGCTCAAAAGGTTGAGCCGTGGATTCGAAGGCTTCGTGATGGGTTTGAGAATCCTGCATCACTTGCTGATGACTTGCCTTTCAGGCATTTACATTCACAGTATCGCCTTCAGGATGACCTTCTTTATTTTGTGGGGACTGATCCAGATGATCCTTTGCGGTTGGTGGTGCCTTCAATCTTCATTCCACGCTTCCTCCATGCTTACCATGACTCTCCTATTCTTGGCGGGCACATGGGACATCGTCGGGTGATGGAGAAGCTGCGCAGATCTTTCTATTGGCCGGAGTTGCGAGGAGATGTGATTCGGTATGTGCGTAGCTGTGTGTGGTGCCAAGCTCGCAATACTCCCCCATGTGCTTCGGAAGGACGGTTGGAGTCAATTGCAGTTTCTCGTCCGTTTGAATTGGTGGCATTTGATTTGATGGGACCTTTTCCGCGGTCAACTGCTGGTAACGAGTACGTTATTATTGCTTCTGATTACCTAACTCGTTGGGTAGAAGTTGGTGCTCTTGCTAGTGCGACTGCTTCTGCTGTTGGTCAGTTTCTCCTGAATCGGGTCGTGTTTCAGCATTCTTGTCCGGAGCGAATTCTCTCGGATAATGGTCCGCATTTATGGCTGAGGCATTTCATGTTTTGACATCTCGATTAGGGATACGCCACACTTTCACAAGTGCTTATCATCCTCAGACAGATGGTTTAGTGGAACGGCTCGTCAGAACCTTCAAGGGGATGATCGCGAAGTATGTGAACTTTCAACATTCAGATTGGGATGGTTATCTGCCGTCTCTCCGATATGCTTATGTCACTGGAGTTCAAAGTTCCATTGGTACTTCCCCATATAAGCTTTGTATGGTCATGACCCGGTGTTGCCAACGGAGTTGGGTTTGCCTTCTCGGTTACCGCGAGCTGCTGATGCTAGGTCGTGGGATCGGTATCTGACGAGCATTCTTCCATTGGTTCGTGCGGAGTCAGCAGAACACTTGGGCCGCGTACAAGTAGGACAACAACAACGCTACAACTCGCATCATCGTCCTCCTGCGGAGTACAAGGTTGATGAACTGGTGTTGGTTCGTTTTCCCAAGCTTACGGTACGTGGTTTAGCTAAGAGTCTCCTTCCTCAGTGGAAAGGACCGTATCGAGTGCTACGGCAAGTAGGGCCACAGGTTTATGAGGTTCGGCACGACATTCAACCCGATCCTCCGGAGATTGTACATGTACAACGGTTGAAGCATTTTGTGCAACGGGAACAAGTTGTGCCGCCTACAGATCCACCAGTGCCTCCTCCTGATGTTCCTCCAGATCCGGGCCCGTCTACAAGAGAACCCTAACCAACTTACACCCTTCCGAGAGGAGGGGATGATGTAAGATCCACGTGTACGGCTGCATGTGCACATACTATTATTAGCGTAGTGGATTTTGATAGCCGTCGGATTGGATTCAATCTGGACCACTCGCTCTTGTATATAAGTTAGGGTTTCTGAACTAATGGATATACACATTTCTATATTCCGAGCTCTCACAATAAGTTAATTAATAATGACTAATAAATGAGTAAAAAAATTTATATAAATACTTTGCCAATGTTTTTGGAGTTAACAATTGTTGTAAGTATCTAACAATTGTTATAATTGTCACTCACTTGGCTTCTTGATAAGAAGAATAAGTTTTAACATAGTAAAAAAAATCATTTTTCATTTTTTTTAATAAAACTTCCATTTAGTAAAGTGGTTTCTTCAAATTATCTAGCAAATGAATTATTATGTAACCCATACATGATTAAAACAATTAACTCTTTTATTTGATGTACATAAACTCTTCCTTTATAAAACAATAAATAAACCATCCTTAAAATTGAGATACTTGTGATTTTAAAAATTACATTTGCACATCAATTCCAACATCCTACCAAGTGCAAATCCAATATCCTTTGTTGAAAGCGTGTTGGCAAGGAGGATGCCCAGCAGGTAATCGCCACTTTAAGTCCTTACATATTTATTGTTTGTTAGGTTCATATCTATACGCACGCATCACCTCTAAAGGTGAAGCCATTCAAACCTCGTTCAAAAGTTAAGTGGTTTCAATCCGGTGCGGACGGGGTTATGGATTATCCGGCCGACGTGCAAAATGTCAAGATTAAAAGCCTGAAAGCAGTAAGCTTAGCAGTTTTCTTATTATTCATTTCAATCATTCGGAAATAATTGTGTACTTTCTTCAGGGACTTGTGCATGTATATCGTAAACTACCGAAGACTTGTTCTTGTTCTTGGACTGACGTATCAACGGTCAGACCAACCACTGAAAGTAAGCTCTTTGTCTGTGCGTACATACATGCATGCAGACATACATACATCATATATATATATATATATATGATGACAGTTAGAAATTGTTTATTCAGGCCATTCCGGATTCTAAAGCAAGCGGAAGATGACACATGCCAAAACAGAGCACAGCTCTTGGCATTAGTACAACATCGCCATGCAGTGGGGAGTTGGACAATGCAGCACGATGTCTGTAGTCAGTTCTGGGGAACACTTACGAACTGCGGAGCTTTGCTTATCCGTCAACACGGGTCCTATCTACTTTTGTTTCTTGCATTTGTTTCTGCCCTGAAATGAATATTCAGACGAAACAAGAATTTATAACATGTAGTAGTATGAATAGATAATAAATACATCAACTTGTTGCACTATAAAAACTGCTTGAACCTGGGGTTGTAAGATTGTAGCCTTGGCTCATATCATAATTCATTTCAATTTAAAGATAACGATGTGCAGCTTCCAGATCCTGTATAACCCACACATACACAAATAAACATCGACCTTACTCAACTGGTTAATCATAAATTTCTTACTAACTCAATTAAACGCTGCCCGCGCTGCTTGTCAAGTTTTACAAACCAGCTTAAAGGAAGACCCTAAGTCGGGGCCGGCGTGGGTTAATCTTGCATCTGCTTAGGAAGTCCTAGGTGATTTACAAGTGCTAGCAAATGTCTGGAACATGTATTCATTTCTGTGTTGTGTGCGCGCGGATCTATATACATATATCAACTGTGTTGTGTGCGCGCGGATCTATATACATATATCAACTGTGTTGTGTGCGCGCGGATCTATATACATATATCAACTGTGAGGTGTGTAATGTGTGTGATCAAAGACTTGTTTATGTTTATGTGTATGTATGTATGTATATGCATGTGCGCATCACTTTCTAACGCACATAAATGTGAAGGGATTTATGGAACCTCACAGATTAACAACAAGATATGCAGTAGCTGCACATAGGATAAAAGACGCAGAGAGATCGGACGATCCATCAGAGCAGATGTCTTGGGCTGCAAACGAGATGGCTTCTATACTAAGGGAGGAGATCCTGCAAGTCTTCATCCTCGGCTCGCATGGGCTGGTTTTGCTATAGTTAACACAGCATAGTCATTTGACAGAGGTGTCACTCACACGAAAGAGTTCGAAGAAAGAGCAGTCCAGACACTACAGCAGGCAAGATAGCATATATATATATATATATCACTATATGTGGGAAAATTATACAACTTTCTCACAAAATGTATATTCATATAAGAAAGTGTGTGGCAACAAAAACTACTAATATGTAGTACAGTAGTATCCATATATGTATGTATGTTTATATACATATGTATGTATATACTTTATTACTGATATAGAATAAGTAATACATAACGATCGTTTTAATTTTTTTCCTTGTCTTGTGTTATTAGTTCACGCAATCGAGGAGGACCGAGAGGATGCAGCTTGGATTACATACTCTTTGCACTCTGCAGTTTGTAGCAGCACAGAATTATCTCAAGTCGGCTATTGCGAGGAGACATACGTTTGCTATGGCGTGGTCCAATCCAGGTACATAATCAAATGAATATATATCTTCCTTATAACTTATATTATACTCTATTATGATATAAATCGCTACATGCATATCACATTTTACATGTAAGCTATCGTATAGTGTATTATACCGTAGTTTATTATAGCTTGTAGATATAGATTACACACACAGAGAGACACAATATGTTAATGCTTGTACAGGAATAGCTATGCAACTTTGGGAGGATCAATCACATGGACTCTACTCCAACTTGGCAAACCTATATAGGCAGCAGAAAAGATTCTCTGAAACTCATGATGCTTTCAAGAAGGTAATCACTTGCTTTCAACAATACTTAATTCTCTGTTGTTTGTGTGTGTGTGTGGATATGTGAAAACTCAGAAGTACAGGTGTTTTGACTCGAGATATCTTGTACATGACAGTATGTGTGTTACATACATGTGACATGTGCTTGTTTTTCTGTATAATAGTGTATACGCTGCAACATATGTTTTAAGTATTATATACCATACTTGTACGGGGTAGTCTTTGGATGTGCACACGCGCACAGAGCAATAAGTTCTATAATATATACATTAAAGTGAAATGTTGATTATTGAAGGCATTGGAGATATGTCCGGGCTATGCACCTGCATGCAACAACCTTGGATTGCTTCGTGTATGGTTTGATCAGGTAACATACAGTATGTATCTTTATATATATATATATATATATATATATATATACAGAGAGAGAGAGAGAGAGTGTCTTTCTGTTAAATTCGAAACTAAATGTATGATTTCAGGCTATATATCTTCCTTGGTGTATCCAACTCATATATACACACCATCGTACATACGTTACAAAGTATATTCTTTCGTGTATATTTGGCATATACCGTTCGCACAAAAGTTTGATGGGTTTATTTGTTCTTACATGTGTACAGTATTCAAATGGAAAATTACACAAAATTATAGTATAATATTATTATAATTACACGCAGGCACGCACGCACATTATACTGCAAATTGAAGTAACTCTTTACATATATATATTGTGTGTGTGTGTCCGCGTGCGTGTGTATTCATTTGTTTCTTTTAGATACAACAAGAGGAAAAAGAGCGTCTGGGATGGATTTATTGATAAGAAAAGGAGGAAGAAATGTATATCACTAGATCCATCAATTTGGGGTGAGCTACCATTGGAAATTCGTATTACTGCGCTGTGTCGCTTTAGAACCGCGTCCAAGACTTGGCATGAAGGATGTCGCAGGTATATATAGTGCAGTATAATGTGCGTGCGTGCGTGTGTACATAAACAAACATGAACTAGATATATACACCAAATTTATCTGTATGCGTGTGAAACGACAAAGTGGCAAGGGAAAGTGCTATTTAACGGTGGGGAGCCGTGATATACACGAGCATGGCTTGGGCCTCAATGAGTTGCTGGGAGCTTCATACTATCATCAAAGAGCAGGGTAACCAGTTTCGTGGCGTTCCTTTGATAATGTGGTATCAAACGGACGTGTTATTCCCTGATATTGGATTTGCACCTGGTAGAATGTCCCTTTATTTCACACACATATATTCTCTACACTAAAGAAAGAAAATCTTATATTGATTTAGATAGAAAAGTATAAAAGTGTTTTACAAAGTAACGGTAAGCAAAATAGTAATTAGGCAGTCACTCTCTCTGTAATTAGTTAAAATTAAATAGTACACTTTAAAAAAAAGAATATACAGCCCACTCCCACCGACAGTTAACATAGTTAAATTAAGTTAATTATTATAACTTAATTAGATTGATCACACTCCCACCAAAGCTTAGTTAAGTTATATTTTAACTTAACTAAATTAGTGTGATTTTGATGAAGTTAAGTTAAATTAAATAAGTTGTTTTAACAAAATCACACTCTCACCATTACTTACATAAATAAAAATTAATTTATTATGCTGTATTTGAATCACAGTAAAAACGTAGATTTTTACAAAACAAATTAAAAATCTACCATATGCAAAGTGTATTTACAAAGCAGGTGTTTTTTTTTTTTTTTTTTTACTCCACGCCTTTCTCTCTAGTGGAACGGCAGCCACCCCTTCAGAGCCTCCCTCTTTGCCAGTCCCTCCGCTTCCTCCGCTTTCTTTTCCTCTGCCGCTTCCGGCCCCACGTCCCCATCGCCCTCTTCCCCCGTCCTCGGCCCTCGCATATCTCGTTAACTAAATTTTGTTAAAATTACTAACCGGGCGGGAGCACCCTAAATTTTAACATTCAATTTACTAAAATAAGTTAAAGTTAACTTAACTTAACTAATTTGGTGTGAGTACAATATTTAATAAACCCTTATTAATTTTCACCTTAACAAGTTTTAATAAATCTAAACTAAATTAATTTGGTGTGAGGGTGATTCAGTTTAGTTAAATCCATTTTAACTATTGATGTGAGTGCGCTGATCTCACGGTGCATCTCTATATGCTTCATAGTCATTCTTAATCACCACAATTGTAGCTTGTGCCCCTCTGTTCATAAACACAATGTCTCTGTCTTTCTTTAACACTCACACACACACATACACCATACCATATTGACCAAGTTAAACAGCCACTACAACTGCAGTTTTGTGCCCATGTTCATAAACATAATCTCTCTTTCTCTCTCACACACACCATACAGTACTGACCAAATTGGACAACAATTACAGCACAAGTATTGTCAGTCTCACTCCTGCAACCACATGTCCCTGTTCATAAAAACAATTTCAATTTCTCACTCATTCACTTACTCACTCTTTTATATAAAGTACTCACTAATACGACCACTCATGCGACCATGTGCCCCTGTTTATAAAAGCAATCACAATTTATCGCACTTACTCATACACACACTTTCTTTATAGGATGCTCACCATTACAACCACGTATCTTTATTCATAAAAACAATTTGAATTTATCTCACTCGCTCACACTCTCACTCTTATCATGCAACCCCACCCTGACCACGGCCAGCCTCGTTAGCAACCTTGCCATTGCCAGCTCTTTCACCCTAATGTTTGTGTGCATATTTTATTCAATTATATGCTCTAGAATAATTACACAAGCACATCTATGTCTAATGTGTATATATCTTAAGATGCTAACAAGATTAATGCTTAATATCAAGTTACAAACACAAAACATCTTATACATTATAGTAGTATAGATGTGCACAAAATTGTGATGTTTCAATTTATCACGAATGAAACTCTCACAATCCTTCGTCAATTTGCATTTGTTAAAATGGCTAGCACAAAATCTAATCTAATAAATCAAGTTATTAAATGTTAACTTTTTATTCCGTGTTGGTTACATTATATTTAATTTTATAATCATATGCATAAACAAATCTCATTATATTAGCTTTTTTATAATGTAAGTACATAGCATATCCTTCAAAATTTAATTTATATGTTTCATTTGCTTATCCATTTGAAAATGTTATGTATTAACAAATTTCAATATAATGTTCTTTTTAATGCATTTAAAATTTTATCACTCATTAATAAATCAAATTCATGATAAACCTTAGTAAAGTAGATCTTAACAAGACTTTTATTAACAACATTCATTTTAAAACGAATTTAATGAATTAAACATATTTAATAAATTAATTCATAATGACTTAAACTTGTTTATTCTTTTAAAAGTTCTTAGCATATGAATAATAAATCTATATAAATATTTTATCAATATTTTTTTAGAGTTAGCAACGATTGCATATTTAGGAATTATCACTCACTCAACCTTAATAGCTTGATAAGAAGAACATATTTCATCATAGTCAAAAATATCATTTTTCCATGTTTTTTCAATAAAATTTCTATTTAATTAAGTCTAACCTTACGACTTTTCTAAAGTGTTTAACAAATGGATTATCGTGTAACTCATATATATTAAAGCAAGTAACTCTTTTATTTAGGCACATAAACTCTTGTTTTATAAAATAACATTTATAAAAAGAATTGAGATTTTAAATTAAAGTTTGTGCCTTTGTAAAATAAACAATAAAATAAAATACTTTTGAATTTATTGTAATAAAGTACTCTATAGAAAGTGCATTCATACATGGATTGCGACATTGTGACATTCTACTAGGTTATGTACGACGGTGTGTATATAAACGTTCTAACTAAAATAAGAATGTCTATAATCCCATTTTTTTTATATAATTAAGAATGTTAATATTTAATTAATATTTTTTATTATAAAGAAATAAATTTTAGAATAATATATGTTTAAAGAAAGAATATTCTTTAAAATGTTTATTTAAAATATTAATAATTAATATGTAAGATTAAAGATTTTTTTTTATGTATCATTTCCATTTTAATTATAACGTTCATGTATATATGAGTTGGATACACCAAGGAAGATATATAACCTGAAATCATACATTTAGTTTCGAATTTAACAGAAAGACTCTCTCTCTCTCTCTCTCTCTCTCTCTCTCTCTCTCTATATATATATATATATAGAGAGAGAGAGAGAGAGAGAGAGAGAGAGAGAGAGAGAATACATACTGTATGTTACCTGATCAAACCATTTTCCCTGAGATACAAGAAGCAATCCAAGGTTGTTGCATGCAGGTGCATAGGCCGGACATATCTCCAATGCCTTCAATACATTTGACTTTAATGTATATATTATAGAACTTATTACATGCTCTGTGCGCGTGTGCACATCCAAAGACTACGGCACGTGCACCCCGTACACTAATATGGTGTATAATACTTAAAACATATGTTGCAGCATATACACTATTATACAGAAAAACAAGCACATGTCACATGTATGTAACACACAAACTGTCATCTCGAGTCAAACACCTGTACTTCTGAGTTTCCACATAATATTATCCACACAACACACACACACAAAAGCAAGTGATTACCTTCTTGAAAGCATCATGAGCTTCAGAGAATCTTTTCTGCTGCCTATATAGGTTGGCCAAGTTGGAGTGATTGATCTGGGGCCATTAAACTAATCGCCCTCTTGTACATAGCCTCAGCTAGTGACGGATCATCCGAAAGTTGCACAGCTATTCCTGTACAAGCATTAACATATTGTGTCTGTGTGTGTAATCTATATCTACGTGTTCCGTAAGCTATAATAAACTACGGTACAATGCACTATATGATACCTTACATGTATTGCAATGCGAACAACTTTCTATGCGACAGGCATTTTCTAAGGCAGGTAAATAATATTGATATAATATCATCATCTATATTCTATATTATATAATGTATTATCAAGGTATCCGTACATTACACACGAGTGACATATATTAAGACGCGGATAGATCACAGCCATTCATTAAACGGTAACATTGTAAAGATTCTACGGAATATATCTTAAGTATATTCTAAGGTATATGCGTCTTTAAAACAACAAACCTAAGTGTCTGTTTATGTAAATCCTCTCTCACATCGCTAGCCCCACAAAACGTGTAGTAGACGTGTAAATATACGTGTTTACTATATGCTTTAACACGTTCTACATGTACATCTACACGTTTAGTAGATATAGCAAACATTCCTTTCAAATAAGTTGGTGACTTATTTCCAATAAGTTGGTGGCTTTTCTAACTAGTACACATGCCGCAGTCAAGCACAGATGACTATAAAATATAGACCTGTAAAATATTAAGTCTATATGGTGGTTGGACAAGAGAGCGACAATGTATCAAATAACTCCCTTATATAACCCCCCAATCCCATACATACCGGCGTCATTTTTTTAGCATTTATAGTTTGTTATAACATTCATAATTCTATACACACAGTTTATCGCCATGTCTCAAGCTATGCTATCGGCTGGATGTTTTCCATGTGTACCATCTAAAGGAATGTATATGTGTCCCTCAAGTACAAGACATTTTAAGCGGTTCAGAGCTCAGGTGTTGAATTCTCTAAGTGTTAATGGAACTGTTCAGGAGAATGCTCTTGATAAGAGATTTTTGAGTCCAAGCTATATTGTAGATCGAAGGTGTGTCG
>PUQB01000157.1:0-27349 GCA_003024785.1 Selaginella tamariscina
TTCTTTTTGACACCACCTTTTGTTTCTTTGGCTTTGGTTCCAGAGCTATATAGTAAATACCCATCATTCTTCTTCTTTTGGCACCACCTTTTTGTTTCTTTGGCTTTGGTTAGATATACTTTCAGAGCTATACAGTAAATACCATCATTTGTTCTTCTTTTTTAACACCACCTTTTTGTTTCTTTGGCTTTGTTGCTTATCAAGATATGTGGACTATGTAGAAGATCGATCCTAATTGGTTTATTCTTCAATAGCAATGTGTTTCGTCATTTTCTTTTTGCCTCTCTTTTGTGAAGTATCTGGATCTTCCTCACCCATTGTACCAATGTCTTATTTCTTGCTACTCTCTTCCGGCTTTGAGTGCTTTCTTTTTTCTTGCCTCACTGGAACCTCTTCGAAGGTGCCTTATTCTTGCTGCTAGTGATCTCTTTCCCTTGCCTATTTTTTGAGAAGTGGTTCCTCCTCTCCTTGTCTATATCGTTTTCCACATTATCACTAACATCCTCATCACCTTCGCTTTCATCACCACTTTCAGATGTACCACTTGGCTCATTAAATTCCTCAATCATTGGCATTGTTAAAATAGGTCTAGAAGGTTATGCAAGTTGTAACTAAAAGGCATGGCTATAGTCCATTTCCTAATAATTAGCAATTTTAGCTATTTAATTAGCATTTTCTAATATTAAAGGAAATTCTTTAGAATATATGTTTAAAATAGAATATTCTTTAGAATATTCTATTTTGTATTCTACCCTTTAATAAATTATAGCATTCATTGAACAAAAATTAATAAATTATAAAGTAAATATTATAATTATATAAATATATTGCCTAATATAACAATTAAGGAAGAGCATAAGAGGTACATTATATAAATATTGATGTTGTTATTAAAATATTAATATTTAAATATAACATTATTAATTAAAAATTTGTAGTAGTAATAATATATATATAAAATCCTATAATAATATAGTCAATCTTCCATATCATTTTTTAAATTTATATAGTTAAGTAAACAATTTGGTACTATTATTAAAGAGTTTATAATAATTATGAATATTAAATATATGATATTTTATAATTTTGTAATTGCTTTAAGCTTCAGAAAAATACATTCCCTTGCAGTTTTGTTAATCGTGACTTTATCAACGCTTCTTGACATCCACCCATATCGAATGGATTTAACATTTATAAAACATGCTGGGTCTTTTTGATTGGGAGACCATGTTTTCTCTAGGCATCCATTATATCTTTCGCTCTCCTTCTCGTGTCGCCTTTTTTGTGGTTTGAACCATGCAACCTTAACAATACTATTTTTTGTGATTACTTCAGGTGTGTCGATAATTTGACCCATCCAAATAGGCTGATTATATGACGCATCTGGAGTAATGAGAACCATCATTAGTTTTTGAAGATCCTGGCAGCAATCAAAGTATGCTTTAGGTTTTTGGTTCCTTTGTCCAACAAAGTGTGGGGTTTGCACTTCCACATCACTACTGGCTTCTATGTCGTCTGTGCTCAGTGATGTCATTTCAATCTCCTCTCGCCACCTTGTTTTAGGCCAAAAAGGGTGTTGCAATTCTGTACTTGTGACAGTAGGCCCTTCCAACTCTCGAACAACAGTCTCCCAATAGTCAACCACATGCTTATATAGTTCTGAGTAACCAGTTGCCTTATCAGAATTCTTTGGCATCGATTTTTGAACCCATGCCACATATTTTTTGATGCCATCAATAATAACCTCTTGTTCCTTGAGCTGGGCACTCAATGGAATAGGGTCTGGTTGTCCTTCTGGGAGAAGTGGCTTTCCATTCTCTCCACTTTTGAAGAGCATTAACCCCTCTTTCGGTAACCACTCCTGCTCTGATGGCCGTAACTTGTACTGCATAATAGGTATACCATCTCGTATGGAGAAAAAGAATTGTAGCGGCACAAGGTGACCAACTAAAGAATCACTCCCCTCTTTTATATACTCCTTGAGAAATTTTTTGAAGTCTGGCACCTCAGTCACAAGCAAAGCACAACTTTTTTTGGAGATGCAATTTTCAAAAAGATTCATCATATGCGGTAAGGTAAGTGCACTTGTCCTTTTTGTAGAGTTGGAGACCTTGCTGAAGAACGCATCAATATCTTCATGAGTGTGACCAACCATAAGAAAACTGAGCGTGATTGTTTCAAACACACCTTTGGCAACAAGCACTATGCACATATCTAGAAAATAAAAGTAAGTATGAGCTTGAGAAACCCTTAAGTAAAATGATTTACCTATTTTTGTTCTCGCCTGCACAATTATCCATCTGTAAAAGCAAATGACGAGGAAGCTTATTTGATGTTGAGGACACATGTACACTATTTGAGCTAGATCCCTCCACTGAACCTGAACTCTCAACAGGGCCATCTGTTTTTTGTGCAGGTTGCTGACAATGCCTCTCATATTCCCAAGTAGCCTCAAGTGCAGACGTGTTCATGAGAGCATTATGTAAAGGTTGAAGGTGTTGTTTCTTCACTTTGAGATCACCGATAGGACTTGTCTGTGAGTGGGCTTCAAGGTTTCTGAAACACATGGCCAACGACCCAATAGTGAAATTGGAGTCGCTAGACCAATGTGGAAGTGAAAAGTGTCCATATGATTCACAACCGTGTCCATGTGTTAGCACACCTGTCAATGAAATCGGAAGTTTCATGACATTTCCAAGGCACTTTGGTGTTGCAACGAGCTTTGGAATGCTGGTCTTTGAATGATCCATCTTGTCATGGATCAAGCACAGGTACTCTGATGGGCGTGACACAGAAAGCATGCGGTGTGCATAGTACTGAGACCGGCAAGTTTGTTGCGCAATCATGTGGGCCTCCATCTTCTTTTGAATGGCAGTGATCTCCACCAAGGTTTTTGCACAAGCCTCTGCAGCCTTCAATGATGTACAAGTGTCACACTTGGAAAAGCTAGAGTGTTTTGCAATCTCCACATCCTTAAAATGAGTATTCCATATGTTGTTGAAGGTACCAGTGCAGATTGCTTGCAGCCCCATCAAGCTGAGGCACTTGTTCACATGTTCACACAGCTTCAATTGAGTGTAGATCGAAGGCAAAACCTTGAGATTTTCCCTGACCCCTGCATTTGTGGTTCGGCATTTGTGAGGCATCCTGTCTGCATTTGCTTCCACAAAAGCCTTGAGTATCTCTATGGCTGCCATAATGTGAGAGCGGGTTTTGACCAAGCCAGTGTTCCCATGTACTGAGGTTCGCGCTCCATCTAACCACTCATCCCTCCGACGGTAGAACGTGGTCTTTGGGATCCCATATATACTGTACCAAGCTTTGAAGCAGATGGCCACCTTATTAAATACCATGGATGTACTCTGATAACCTGTGTCCGAAGCCATTCCATCAATACACCCAGTTAGTGCAGCATATACAAACTCATGCCTTTGCTTTTGGGTGAGCGTACGAAAGACATGTCTACATTGGGTAATTTCATTCCGGTCTGCCATCTGACAACACTTCTTCTTGCAGCAGTCAATCGTGGAAATGCTCGTAACACTTTCGGAAGATGTAGGATCCATCTTCATCCTCTTGCTGAAACATGTAGGGGAAGATCTGCAACCCATGAATCGCCTTTTTCTTTTAATAGGACCAATGCAAGGAACCTCTTCAAATATGAGTTGTTCTTCCGGGTTGTTATTATTGAAATCCAACCCAGAATATGTTGAACCATCTTGCCGTCTTAATTCAGATGTTCGCCACCTCACGAGGGATCCAGGATGCAAAGTGCCATTAGGTGAAACCTCTGTCACAACTACACCCACGAAGTCGGACCCTAGTTTCTCTTCTGACACTGCTTCCATTGGATTTATAGCTGTGATGATGCCTCTCCCAACCTCAATCTCATGAAGAAAGAGAATCACCTCATCCATCACAGCAGGCAAGCCATCATCTGGAAAACTCGTGCTACTGTTTGTTTGTGACTCTGTATATTCTGTGTCAGCCTTGACTTCATCCAAATTCCACAATACAGGAGAACCCTCCTCAAATTCCATTCCAGGAACCTCAACATGCTTGAAAATGGTGTTCACCCATACGTACACACAAGATCCTTGGGCAATATTGTGACATGATGCATTATCATCTCGAACTTCCACAGTTCCAGTGCCAACTATCTCGTTGTTCCGAAGAAGACATACTTTATCTCCAGTATTATACATATTGTCCTGCACATAAAAATTGTGTTATTTATGATATCTGTTTATGCAATATTTTAAGAAATCATAACTGCAGTTGCTTAATAATATGCATGTGCAATAATACATAATTATATATAAATAATATCTCATGCTTAATTAATCTCTGCATCTGATGGCGGGATTAATCCTGCCGCAGACTCTACCCCTTCAGAGTGAGTCGGCGGGATTAATCCCGCCGCCGACTCTACCCCATCGGAGAGAGTCGGCGGGATTAATCCCGCGCCGACTCTACCCCGTCGGAGAGAGGCGGCGGGATTAATCCCGCCGCGGGCTCCCTCAGACGAGGAAGTAGCGGCGGATTAATCCCGCCGAGGCTCCCTCCGACGAGGAAGTAGCGGCGGGATTAATCCCGCCGCGGGCTCCCTCCGACTAGGAAGTACCGGCGGGATTAATCCCGCCGCCGGATCTTCCTCGTCTGTGAGAGTCGGCGGGATTAATCCCGCTGCAAATTCCTCCGACGAGGAAGAGGGGGCGGGATTAATCCCGCCCACTACACTGACGACGGAGAATAGGCGGCGGGATTAATCCCGCCCACAACTCTGACGATGGGGAATAAGCGGCGGGATTAATCCCGCCCACAACTCTCTCCGAAACTATGATTTTCAAAGAGATTCGGGATGAATTCTGCCCACAAATATTTAAAACAGGGAAGTAGTGGCGAGATTAATCCCGCCACCCCTTCTCTGCCTCCTAAAATGGTTGGCGAGATTAATCCCGCCGACAACTCTTTCTAATAAATTCAAGTAAATCATTATCAGTTGAGAGAGCTATCGGCGGGATTAATCTCGCCGCTTTTTTAAGAGGCGGAGAAGCATTGCCCGAACTAATTCTGCCATAGCTATGAAAGAGATGGTACCTCTTCAAAGAGGCGAAAAAAAAATGGCCGGATTAACCCCGCCGCCCCGGCTAACCGAGAATACTAAGTTAAAAATATTTAAACGGGATAAATCCCTAACAGAATATATTGTAATCCTAATGCATTCCTAAATCCCTAAATTCTAAAATTTAAGAGAATGTAAGAGAGTGAATCTTTATAAATATATCTAAATTTGTTTATAATACTTACTTGTAAACAACACTGAAGGCGCCGTGCTTTCCTTATAAACAATAGCGCACCCAATTTAATGTCGCTCCTGAGCTGATCACCAAGAAGAAAAAGGAAAATCTGAAAAGTGAAAAATGAAGAAACCCTTGCCGGAGAAAGAACCAGATCTGAATTTGAGTGGGAAATTAAATATATTTTCAAATTTACATGTCAGACTGATAATACTTATGTCAGAAATTCGAAATTTTTGAAATAACAGAAAAGAAAATTTAAGATGAGTTGAAACAAATAACCGACAGTCTGACATATATACTCTCCAATTCCAATGAGTGTTTTAAAATTGCATTTAATGTCATTCAAGTGCTTCAAGCTGTTTAATATTACGAAATTTTTGTAATTATTCTACATTCTTAATATTCAAGTATATATTATTAAGTTTATATATTATATATAATATACACTAATACAATAAATAAATTGATATATTATTATGTATCACTTAAAATATATTCATAGTCTGTTTATTATTATTATTTTCTTAATTACTCGAGTAATTAATTTATATTTCCTACTATTAATGGGATATTCTTTGTTATTTTTTAATATTCAAAGAATATTCCAGTATTAAACATGATTATCATAATTAAATTAGTCTTATTCTTAATTATCTCAGTAATTATTCTACATTTGTATATATTAATGGGATTTTCTCAATTAATTTGTTATTATTTCAAGAATATTCTAGTGTTAAACCTTATTATCAATTTTAAATTAATATATATTATTAAAACTATATATGGCTATATATTAGATAAAATCATATATTATTATGTATAATTTAAGATATGTTCATAGTGTGTATATTAATATTATTTTCTTAATTATTCGATGTTTGTTTTGCACATATTATATATAAACACAATCATAAATTTATATATACATGTGCACACACATTAGAAGCACTTACAGAGACACATATGCACACACATGCACATTGCCCTAAACCAAACTTGAGAAATTATATGTTGCTTCTTTATTGAAAAAACATCATGTTCAACGCATGTATGATCTATATGTACTCAGTGTGTGTGTATGTAACACATTAAATTTACACATGTAATATATATGTATGTCTGTGTGTATACACGTGTGTATGTATATATGTGTACTAATATAATATATGCAATGTGTACGATTTTCATTTGTTAACACTCTATCTCTTCTCTCATACATACACAGTGTCACCATGCATAATCCCTTCTCTCATACATACACACCATGCATGATCATGATCCATAATATGTAGCCTGTCTCTTCTCTCATACGTACACACCATGCATGATCCATAATATGTACTGATGTTACAATATTATGTAATATGTATAATGTATATCTGTGTATAACACTCACTCCTCTCATACATAAACACTATGCATGATCCATCCTAACCCTAAACCCTAAACCCTACATTGAATTTACACATGTAATATGTATGTATGTGTGTGTGTATACACGTGTGTATGTATATGTATGTACTAATATATCCAATGTGTATGAATTTAATTTGTTAACACTCTCACTCTTCTCTCATACATACACACCATACATGATCCTGTACTCTGTCTCTCTAATATTAATATATACTAATATGTATGTATGTCTATGTGTATAATACTATGTGTGTATATATGTATCGCTGCACGTGAAACTTTAACACTCTCATGGACACACACGTGTTAAACCCTTGCATGATATTTATTCTTGGGGTGTATGTGATACACCCACGCACACGCACACGCTGATAATATAATGAAAGAATATTCGTTTAGGGCGAAATCTATAGTTTATTCCTTTTAGGGTTTAAGTATATTCTTAAAAGGAATATTCGATTAGGGTTAATATATATTCTATTCCTTTTAGGGTTTTGGTATATTCCTAGGGTTTGTAAGGCGGCGGCGATGGCGTGGAAATCTCCTTTCTCTCTCACACAGGTGAGATCTCTCTCTCTCTCTCTCACATGCACACTCCTCTGCGTTTATTTGTGATATTTATTTATTTTTATTCACATATATATTTATATGTGTGTGTATCTTAATAATATAATTTAGATCTCTATCTCTCGCACACACACGCACACTCGTATAAATACACACACACACATACACACACAATATATATATATATATATATATATATATATATATATATATCTTCTCTCTCTCTCTCTTCTTTATAGATCTCTATCTCTCGCACACACACGCACACTCGTATACATATACACACACAGATATATAATTACATATACACATACACACAGATATATATATATATATATATATATATATATATATATATATATATATATATATATTTATCTATATATATATATGTGTGTGTGTATCTGTATAATTTTATTGATTTGTTAATTGTATCTCTCGCACACACACGCACACTCCTGTATATATATGTGTGTGTGTGTGTTTGTTTATCTGTATGATTTTATTTGTTTCACACACGCATACACACGATATACATACACACACACACACACACACACACACCATATATATATATATATATATATATATACCTATGTATACATACATATATTATGTGTACAGTATCTGTATAATTTTATTTATTTATCTATCTCTCGCACACAGACGCGTATATACATATACATATACATATATATATGTGTGTATGTATCTGTATAATTTTATCTTGATTTGACTATCTCTGGCACACACACGCACTCTCCTACACACACATATACATATATATATCTGTGTGTGTGTGTATAGCGGGGATTAATCCCGCCGCTATATGGTGAGACGTGTGTAGCGGCGGGATTAATCCCGCGCTATATAATTAGCCACTCGGCGGCGGATTAATCCCACCACCTACACATGCCCTGCGCGGAATCGGGTGGGATTAATCCCGCCGCCATTGGCCTGCCTGAAGGGCCTAGGCGGCGGGATTAATCCCGCCAGATTCCGCGCAGGGCATTGGCGTCCAGCGGGATTAATCCCGCCGCCTACGGCCGAAGTGAAGGGCCTGGGCGGCGGGATTAATCTCGCCGCGTACGCATGCCCTGCGCGGAATCGAGCGGGATTTATCCCGCCGCCATTGGCCTGCCTGAAGGGCCTAGGCGGCGGGATTAATCCCGCAAGATTTTGCACAGGGCATTGGCATTCGGCGGGATTAATCCCGCCGACTAAGGCCTGAGTGAAGGGCTGCGATTAATCCCGCCGCCTACGCATGCCCTGCGCGGAATCGGGCGGGATTTATCCTGCCGCCATTGGCCTGCCTGAAGGGCCTAGGCGGCGGGATTAATCCCGCAAGATTTCGCACAGGGCATTGGCGTTCGGCGGGATTAATCCTGCCGACTAAGGCCCGAGTGAAGGGCCTGGGTGGCGGATTAATCCCGCCGCGTACGCATGCCCTGCGTGGAATCGAGCGGGATTTATCCCGCCGCCATTGGCCTGCCTGAAGTGCCTAGGCGGCGGGATTAATCCGCCCGATTCCACGCAGGGCATTGGCGTCCGGCGGGATTAATCCCGCTGCCCTGCGCGGAATCGGGCGGGATTAATCCCGCCGCCAAAGGACTGCCTAAAGGGCCTAGGCGGCGGGATTAATCCCTCCCGATTTCGAGCAGGGAATTGGCGTCCGGCGGGATTAATCCCGCCGCATAGGGACCGAGTGAAGGCCCTGGGCGGCGGGATTAATCCCGCTGAGTCTTCAATGCCTGTTGGAGGAATGAATCCCGCCACCCTTCCTTTTTTCTCCATTGGTGAGTCGGACCAATCCCAAACGTTTCTGTCTGAGACGTAGAAGGTTTACAACATACCAATGGAGAGAATTGGGAAGTGGGGAAATTCATTTAACCATCCCTTACATGGTGGGCGAGATTAATCCCGCCTCCTTTCTGGAGTCACTGAAGGGGTGTGCCAAATAAATCCTGCCCAGTTCTCTCTGAGACCGAGAAGGGTGGCAAGATTAATTCCGCACTCCCGTTCAAGGCCTCCAGAAAGGTGGCGAGATTAATCCCGCCCACTCTTTCAGGAGGCATTGAAGGGGTGGCGAGATTAATCCCGCCGCACCTTCCATGTGAATATATATGTGTATTAGTATATATAAGTTGCATATCTCATTTTATTTACTTTTATCATCTTATCATAATATTTCGAGTAAAAGCTAGGAATCTATGTAAAACTGTCCAGAGCTCACATTTGTGGTGGTTCTAAAACGAAATGTTATCTTTCTTTTGCACTAGCACAAATGTGAGCTTCGGACAGTTAATTCCGTCTACTTCTCTCTGTGTATTATTTTTGTATATTCGGGTTTATACAAGTGTGTGTGCGTTTTTATATGATTTGTATTCATAGTGTATTATTTTGCAGAAGGACGATTTGATCAAACAAGGAGATCGAGTCATTAGTATGGAGTCGTCGTCAAATTCTGGGTAAGAATTAAAATAAAATCTGTTATACTCGGATACTTGAACTAATCATTTTTGTATTCAGATGTGGAATTGAGGTGACATTAAAGACGAGAGCAGGAGAAGAGATGGGCAGGGGGATTCTGGAATCAACTTGGCCATATTTCAAATAAACGGGAAGCGCATTGGAACAACCATGGTTGCTGTCAAACTAACCTCTGTCACATCGCATGGACAAGCAAAACAATGGAAAGTGGGTGTGCTAGTCAAGCATCCCAAAGCATGCTTGAACCCAGATTGAACGATGCTCGACACATATGCCTTGTTCCATCCAATGTCACGTTCTCGGATCCAGAGGTCGCCAGTTACAACATTAATTTCGGGTGGTTTTGTCGACTTGTGGATAATGACGTTCACGTGTTCACTAATGATGTTGACCTTGGAGTTCTTCTTCAACTCAACGAAAGCCCATCTATGGAGGGGATCCATCTGGATGTCTACTTCGAAGATCTTCAGACTCATCGAGTAGGTGTATTGTCAGGAGATATTGCTTCACAATACAGAAAATCAGCAAGTGGAGCAATCTTCCCTCTTCACATTGAAGAAGAACACACGACATCATAAGGAGATTGAGAGGGTGGCTTGGTCTCAGGTTCTTTACAGATCACGTTCAATTTGCTTAGAAAATTTCGGGAGCTGGAAGAGTGTGCCGAGAACCTTAGAACAGCATCAATCGGGGATCACACATGTTGATTCGGATCGTAGAAGAAAATCATTAGTCGTTTTGTCAGCTGCACCTGTGGCGTCCATGCTGCAATAAGCCACAAGGAAATGATGTTGGATGATAGGATTTACCAGTGTAGGGTTAAGTATTGCAGCGTCAACCCAAACTTCAATTACAGGCCACTCAATCAGGAACGTGTAGCTGAGCTCATGGAGAAGATGAAGGACGACAATTCTTATACCGTTCCACATAATGCTGTTTTGTGCGCATACTACAAGAGAACAAAGGCGCTGACAAAGTGTGGATCACAACACCGGAACAAATGAGGAAGGTTCAGACGGAGAATAGAAAATCAGTTAAGTACTACATCATTAGTGGCCAGCACACAATAACGGCAGCCCAACGACTTCTCGACGAACACAACAAAGGAACGATGGCAACAAAACTTTCCGAGCATACCCGTGAGAAGCTGACGAAAAGATCGGCGTTTTTAGCAAGCCGAATCTCACAATCGAGCAGTACCATAAGTTATCGGCGGAATGGGACGCTGCAGACACCAACCACTACAACAGCAAAATATGGGAGAAGTTCAAACACACGCGAGCCGTGTGGGAATCTCTTCAGCGACCACAAAGAGCTACCGCAGGGAATACACAATCTGCGGAATACCGGGTAAGCAAATTGTTTGGGCGGGATTTATCTCGCCGGTATATTAATCTGTCTTTTTCCTCAGAGAGTTGAAGAAATTGTAGCAGTTGATTTTGCCCAGGTGGGCGGGAAGGAAACATCCTTTTTGATGATGTTGATTTCTTGTCCCGAGGATAGGATCTTTGCCAAATGGTTGGGGATTATGGAATCCTTTGCAAAAGGAACACTGAAGAAGAAGCAGACAAGTGAAGTGGAGCCCTCAGAGAAGTCTGCAAAGAAACCCAGTAAGACGCCGAAGGCTAAGTCTGTTCAATCTATAAAGGATGTAGACAACGATTTCAAGCTCACATGGTTGAAGCCTTTAAATGGAACAACGATGGAGGAGATGGAAGTCTTGGCTGATTTGGTGATTGATGGCAAATTACAGATTAACAACAGCAGCCCCACCTCTCCTTTTCATCTCAAGGCAATGGAGTTGAAGACGGTCAGGCACTTCAAGGAGTGGTTGGGAATACACTGCCACAAACTGGGTTGGATTTCGGCTTCAACATACGAAGAGGTCAGCAAATATTTGCATGTGACAAATGATGATATGCTTGTCGAATGGGTGAATAATCGGAAGATCTGGGCAAGAATCTATTGCACGCCAACGCCAAAAAGGAGAACATTGCGATGACGCCTTCTCTTATGGCAGTCCTTCAGCAGCGGAGAACCGAGTTGAACCTTATAAAGGAGGATGCTACGAATCACGACAAGCCCTACAGATGTTTGTTGTTGGATTCGGAGACTTTATGGGGTACCATCACTGCTTGTAGGAAACCGTTTCAATTGTTCGTGATGGATCGGCGGGTGTCAAAAAATCCTTCGACAGACAGGACACTAGAGGATTTGGTGGAGAAACTTAGCCGTGCAAGCATGTACAAAGAAGGTATTTATTATTGAATTCATACTTGCACTCTTGACTGATATCTACGTTTTCAGGTATTTATTTCTTGATTCTTGCTCATGTCACCGATACCTTTGCCTTCTCCTTTGCCAAGAGGAATAAACATCGTTGGACAGGATTTTATATGAATGATGCTGATCCGAAGTGCATTGATTCGGTTGTTCACTTGGTTGTTAGGAATGCGCCAAACAGTTTCAAACTTCCAAATGACTGGCCAGGCATCTGTTTGCACTCCAACGGCCCTGAACCTCCATCCGATACACCGATAGGAGAGTGACGTATTCGGCAATGTACGTTATCCAAACATCACAAGTCAAGCGGCACGGAGCATCGTCAACTTGATCAGGGGTCCTCACAGTGATGCGTGGGTTTTTGACTACTGCACTAGGGGGTCCGTCTTGAAGGAGTGTTACCTTCGGCATACATGTGTATTTGCCGTTGAAAAGGATAAGACCATGGTTGAGGACCTGAACAAGTGGATAGATAGGTTCTCAACTGAGTACCCCAACGAATCCATAAAGGAGTATTTGAGAAAGTTCCCTCCAGATAAGTGCGATAGCTCTGAAGGCGAATCTGGTTCAATGTCGGAGTCTGAGGACGAACTTCAATCAGATATTAGACCGGAAGTTATCTCGAGGAGTACAGAACATTTGCACACTCAATACCCATGGAAACATCAATAGAAGATGAAGAAGATCTTGAACCATCTCACAAGCGGCTTAGACCTTCTTCGCCTCACTCAGAAGGTAATAGCGAAGAAGAATTGTTAATGAATTGTTAGAGTGACGAATAGTTGTAAATGAGTGTAACATAAGGCATTTTTGTATATTTCGTTTATATTTGTACAGAAAATAAATTCTCAAGGATTAATGAAGCTTTTAGTTCAAACATGGGTCACACATTAACAAGGTAAATAATATACCTTGATAATTTTAAGGTCAGCTAATTATCATTTTGCAGATGTAATGAAACAATTGAGAACATGGATTTTCAGCATTGGCATGAGGTAAGAGAGGGGTTTGGCGACAATTTCTTGTGCCACATGTCAGAATGACAGAGTTCATGCAGGAAATGGATAATAATGCAGCTCAAAACATCGTTACCATGGGGGCCACTTCAGTTTTTTCATCATCATTTTTATTGGCTTCAGTTCCGAAATCAATTTCTTCAGCGCATGCAATATCTGAATCTTGTAAGGATGATGTACAATTAAATGATGAAGGGATAGGCAACGAGATAGTGGCAACGGATAAATGTGAAAGGGAGCAAACAAGTGATTTGCAAAGTATTCAAGAGGCAACGCTATCTCATGTTACTCATGGCCATATTGTGTTGTTGGATGTCAATGGTGTTCTGCTTCATCGACAAAGGCCCGAGGATAGGAAAAAAGAAATCAAACAAGGAGATTTCATTCCTTTCATGGTAAATTTCGATATGATATTATTTTTCGTCCAGGGTTGGATCGTCTCTTTCAAAAGCTTAAGGAGATGGGTGCGCTTGTGGGGATTTGGTCATGCATGCAATTCATAACTTAACACCGCTGTTGAATTTGCTTAAGAAACATTGTAGTGTTGCAGAAGAGTGATTCGTAAAGATTGGATTTTTGACCAGCGAATGTGTTATAAACCTCTCGAATTTCACAATATAAGAAAGGAAAGCAAGCCATACTTCTTCAAGAATGAAAGAATAATTGGGACTCATGGGGAGATCAGTCGCTTAAGGATAACGAAGAATGCACATATCTTAGTAGTAGACGACTCTCCTCAGAAGGCTATGCTCAACCAAAACATTGCTTGTATTCATCCAATCACTTTCGATCCATATTCTGATACCGATATCATGGATGAGCTAGTGAACTACTTGGATACGTGCCTCAGAAAGAAGAATCTCGAAAATTTTTGTGAGCAGTATCCACCGTATCATACATTTCCTGAAGCTTTTCTTTCTCGTGATTTAATTTTATAAAATGAAGGATAGCAACCGGGCGCTTTATAATATTATTCTTAAGGAACGTCATTTTTAGATGAGCCTTTATGCAGACCTGGTCTTATTACATCTTATGTATTAACAAGGATGGCAACTCCCAATTGCATTTGAGAGTGTTAGGTGGTGGCAACAACATCAATATATTGACCAAAATGATTTGATTAATCCGGAGAGTGATGATTTAGACAAAATGAGGAGATTTCTGTATGGTTAGGAAAAAGTATTTATAAATAAATTAACATGTTGATAAGGAAATGATTTCATTTGTAATTATGTTTGATAGTATTTCTTCATTATTGTAAACTATTTTTAGAATAATATGAATATTCTAAGATAGTTTAGGAATATTCCTTACTAAGTAAGGTTATTGAAGGATTAATTAATTAATTAATTAATATTTAAGGCTTAATTACATATTAATTAAATGATTAATTAATAATTAAAACTTAAGTATTAATTTTTATATTCCCATTTTCACGTATCATGCCCACTTTAGTTACAACGTGCATGGTTAACCAAAACAGTGTCTTTCACATGTGAGCAAATGATTAGATCCAACTCTGAAGATGGTTCTACCCATAACTACTCCAACAGAAAGGAATTTTCTACATAATCTCCTGGCTTGGTAAGAGTCGTGAAGATCATTGTGTGAAGATTTTCTACCCCCAACGCCTATGATTAGCAAAAAGTTAGAAAAAAATAAATTATTTCAATGCGTTATACATATCAATATGTACCCTTCAAAGTTTTTGGTATTTAATCGTTTCTACGATGGCATTAGTTTTTAAATCCAGAGGGTTAGAAATTGTTTCACATGACACATCATAATGACAAGTCGCATGTCAAAACACTGCATCAAAAGTAAATTTAAGGACCTTGACTCGACAAGGTAACCCAAATTCCTCAACGCCAAGGATATGGCAGTCCATCCTTGGCGCCAAGGATAGTCCATACTGATATTGGAGGATATAAAATTACTATGATTATATCATAAACCAACTTTTAATTTAAGTATTTAAATTACATAAATATTTATAAATTATAAAAATTATTATTTAACTTACAATTTTGTACATGTTTTATGTGCACTATGTACAACTTTCTAATTATAATTAATAAAAATTAAGTTTAAAACACAATTTAATAATAATTCTATTATAATTTATAATATTTATCATTTTACATTATAATTTAAAAACGTAATACATTGTCTGCACACATATGTTTTGTGTGTGTACATTTATGTATAATTTATATGATATAAATGAAAAAACTTTAAAATAAATAAAATAACACGTCAGCAAGCCAACACATGTAATAATAGGTGTATAGGAAGAATAATCTATGAATAAACTTTGGAATGCCGTATAGGAGGTTGACAAAGAGGCCTACAAAAATAGAGCTAGGACCACCAATACTTAGATATGTTGGCACATCAAGGGAATAGTGTAGCCATAATAAAGGTAGGAGATATATAATATTAAAAATAACTATTTTAAATAATACATTTATCATTACATAGTTTTTTAATTTTAATTTCATTAAAAAAATCTTATGTAAAATAATTATATTATTTTGCTTATTGAGTTTTTATTTAAAAAATTTATATCAAGAACAAAAACATTAACATAATTTAACATTTAAATTATTATTAGATTATACCAAACAGCTTTTAAGTTACATGGCACTCTCCCTCTCATACACGCGCGCACACAACACACACTTATGCATTAGAGATCACGTTTCACTTCTTTTTTTTGCCCTTTTTCTTAGCTTTCTTCTCATTCTTCAGCCTCTCAAGTTCCTGTTGTTCAGCCTCTATCCTGGCCTTCTCCTACAGTATATATGAACAATTTAAATGAGAGCACATTATAATCAACAATTAAGTTATATATATAATGTTATAAAACTTCTATTTAAAACAAAAAGCGCGGGAAAAAAACTTCATCTTTTTAACGCACCTGCCGCTCACGTTCTGCTTCCTGGGCACGAACCCTTGCAATCTCTTCCTCTTCAATCCTCCTCTATATTCACATTTTATATTTAACTTAGTTTAATAAATTAAGTTAAACAAACACACACAAGAAAACCTCCTCCTCTTCTATTTCCTTCCTTCTATGTCTGTCATACTTTTCTTGTTCCCTTCTCCTGTCTTCGGCTTCCTGAAAGGTTTTCTTTGTTAGAATGGTATGTGTGCGTGTGTGTGTGAGAAGAGAGAGATTGACAGGAACTTATAAAACATTACTATTACACCATTTATTTAATACGTATTACAGGTTAACGTCTTCACGTAGATGCACGCATACCTATTATACATTTATGCATGTGTACATGTATAATGTGTTGTATGTATGTGTATACATACAGTATATTTACACATACGGATGTGTGCGTGTGTATACCTGCAGTCTGGAGCGCTCTCTTTCTTTAGCTCTCTTTTCAAGTTCCAATCTATTCTTTTCTGCAGCCCTCACTTGTTCCATTGCAGCCTCACCTTTGTCCATGACAAGCTTCAACTGGTTTAAATACGTTTTAAATAAATATAAATACGTATTAAATAACGAATTGACGATTATTTTAATGTTAATGACCATAGAATCGCCATTCATAAATGTTATTAAAGTATATGTTAATATTAATAAATAGCACATGCTCCTGTTTAATAATCCCATTTTGTAATAGGAAATAATAATTAGCAAATAAATGTTTAATACTAACAATAAATGTTTTACCATTTGTCGTATGCTTGCATCCGTCGACATCGAATAAGGTGTATTCCCATAGTCATTTCTAATGTTCACAGAAGCCCCCTCCTGGCCTTAAACACAAACTCAAATCTCTCTCTCTCTCTCTCTCTCTCTCTCTCACACACACACACACACACACACATTTGCCCCTATACATGTATATACGTGGTTGTACACACACATACACACCAGGACGAGTGTTTTAACAGCTGCTGTGTGGCTTCGTGCAGATGCAAGATGTAAAGGAGTATTCCCATATTCGCCTATAGCATTCAAATCAGCACCTTTGCTTACTATCATTTTCACTAGCTCTTCATCTCCTCTCAAAGCCTAAAGTTTAAAAATACATGAAAATTTACTAACGTATATCATATAAAACTTACAGCCCAATGAAGCGCAGTATCCCCTACTGCATTTTGTAGTTTAACATCTGCACCCCTCATTAAGAGGAACTTTGCCATGTTTCGGTCCTTGTTCTTGATTGCAATCAACCTGTAACTATATAGTTTATAGTTAACTGTGTGTTGTGTGTGTGTGTGTGTGTGTGTGAGAGAGAGAGAGAGAGAGAGAGAGAGAGATACAGAGGAGTGTTCAGTGTTATTGTCGCATCAATAGATTCATGAACAGTTTGAAAATCTTCCTCCTCGGCTGCCTCCCATACAGGTTTCGGTGGTGGCTTTTCATCTTCCTCTGGCTAGTATCATACATTAATCTAACTACATTATATAGTGGATTTCCCTTTATAGTATTATCTATAATTATAATGGTAAATATCAAAATATATTATGAAAGTATGCTAATTAAGTGCATAAAATAGTTGTTTAATATATTAAATTTCAAAACACTAAATAGAAGAAAAATAAAATGTGGAGTAAAAAAGAATATCAATTTAAAATTTATGAATAATTTCAGCTCATTAATAAGTTAATATTATAATATTGTCTTTTGTATTATTATGTATAATTATATAATATCTATATACATATATTATATATGGAAGGATGTACAGATCAGTATACATATATATCTCTATGTGAGTCGAATCTCAACACATACACACAGTATACAACCTCCATACATGCACATGTATATACACATAGAAGAATCAGATAAGTATACAAAAGGTCACTTATATATTTTCGTATTTACACAAAAATGGTCCATTAAAAAATGGACAGTAATAGTGGATGATGTAGTAGTAAGTCTAATCTATTATATTTCTTCAAAAGCACCTGTAAAGAAAAATGAGTAAAGCCCCCACACACACACACACACACACGTACGTGCAAGCTTCATCCTCTTCATTCATTCTTTTCTTCCTTGAAGAGGTCCGTGGGCAAAAGTTCCTCCTCTTCCTTGCATTCATTCTCTTCTTCCTTGGGCAAAAGTTCCTCCTCTTCCTTGTGAAGGCCATCCACAGAGTCTTTAACTGCACCTGTAACAGTTAAAGAGTCTCTCTCTCTCTCACACACACACACAAACACTATATATATATTATATATTATTAGCTTACCAGTGGTCTTTCCCCAGATCTTCCTTTTGTTCTTTTGACACAGGGGGAAGTTCTCCTTATATATGGGATCGTCAGAAGCCATCACATTTTCTGGTGTGATGCTAAACAGCTCAAGAAACAGCTCTTTACATGTTTCAATGTTGTCTTTAAGAAGACTTGCAGAATCCTGCATCACACACACACACACACATATATAATACAGCATAAAATCATTAGTATACTCTATAAGTACTAATGAGATGGCTCTATATATAATATAGTGTTAGTATATATTGTGTAAGTACCGGAGACAGTAACGAGATGGCTATTTTCTTCAGAGAGCTGGTATGTGCATGAGACGCCGAAATCTCACTCGACCTGGTTTTTAACTTCGAGATCGTCTTCCATTTATCTTGCGTCAGTAGAACCTCACATTTGCGCCCTGCAAACCGTTCAAAACTAATTATGGGATGATATGTTGATTTGTTCATGTTCATATTTTGTGTCTTTCTGGTAAGCATACTAGACAATATAATCCGTGTCAATACACGTGTATGAACACATATAGAGGTATATAACACAACTACATGTGTGCATCTTTATCATTTAGTTTCCACTTTGGCTCAAAAATCTGTTTATACATTTAAGTTATATGCATATATATATTAGACGTATATAAATATCCTAATCACATATATATGGTTTATTTCAAGCTAAACTTGAAAAAGTGATCTCTAAAACAAACTTACAGTCATACGATTATAAACAATACAAATATCAGAACACAGTTATAAATTATGTGATTACAGTCATATGATTCATATAAACAATACCAGAACACAGTTATAGATTATGTGATATCATAACACATACATGTAGTTAAGAACATGATCTAAATCGTAATTAGGATCTTAAATATGTGCATGCGTGAGAGTTTAAATATAAACATTCTAGATATATACATATGCATACCCTCGAGAGTGTGTTCAAGCTGCAAAGTCATTTTGGAGTCGAAATTATAGAAGAATTCTTTAGAATGGCCCGATCCAACCGTGTATAGACTATGCACATAATCCAGGAAAAATCGTAGGGCCACTGCCCGAGCAGAATCTAACATCAGCTGATGCTCCTCTAACATCAGCTGATGCTCCTCTTGTTTCCTCTTCATTTGCTCCTCTAACATCAGCTGATGCTCTTGTTTCCTCTTCATTTGCTCCTCTAACATCAGCTGATGCTCCTCTTGTTTCCTCTTCATTTCCTCATTCTCGACCTTCAGCTCCTCAAGGGTGTCTAAAACCTTCCGAAGAATCTCAGATTGTTCACCACTCATGATTCCAGCAAGAACTTCAGACTTCCTGTCTGTAATATCATAGAAATATATAGTTATATACATCTATGAACATCTGTTACAAAATATAAGCTTTTATAATTTGAAACTTATAAATAAATGTCTTATTCATGCTGAGTGTGTGTGTGTGTGTGCATTATATGTAGCTATACTCACGTATATACATATATGAACAGACATGTATACCTTTTGCTTGTAAAATTTCAGCATTAGATTTTTACTTTTGGTTTTTCTTATCCATGTGATTTAGTATTTAATTTTGTTTTATGTAAGAAGTTTATGTAAACACATGGTATTTCACCAAAACACATTTTTTTACCACTAAACACCACAATATTAAGTAAATAGCATCAAATTTATACATATATATTACAAAAATGCAATATACTCACCCTCAGGAGTCTTCGGCGGCACAAAGTTCGGATCCACGACTTCATAGTCACTCATTCTGATGATTTTTTTGTTCTTACGCTTAGCAGAATCCAAGAGCGAGCTGCGGACGCGATTCTGACGAGGCGTTGTATAAAGCGTCGTGTGGCGCCTCGATTCGACACTCGCCGCCATCGCTACGCTCTCAAGAACCCTAATTCCTGTGTTTTAGGGCTTTTTGTCAATCCTAATTTCCAATATAAACATTTAGAAACCGGCCACGTGTTGCGTTTGAGACCGTTCGATGTGCATTATTGATTATGCTTAATATTATACTATTCTAATATATCATTAGAAAATTAAATAATTGTATTGATAATGTTGTAACTTTTAAAAATAAAATATTTGTATTTAATACTTAATGTTGATATTAAGATATACAACAATATAGATAAATTTAAAACTGAAACTGAGTTTAAGTATTAACATGCAAATGAATATATTTATATAATTTTATATATTTAGATAATCATATAATAAATGTAAACAAATCTAGCAAACGATGTATTGAAGTTTGGGTCGCGATAAACTGAACCATGCATTCACCGCTTAGGAGCCAAGGGAATTTAAGTAACATAGTTAATCCTTGGTACAGTCTTAATTCATTTAAAAAGTAGAATTTTAAATTATTAATATTGATTTTATTAAATAATAATAGTTAATCTTTTGTTACATTTTTAAAATTTTCTTTTGCATTTATATATATTTTATAGTTATATTACATTCGGTAAACATGTATATATACTCTTCATTGTGGCATAATTTATGCCAAGTTTTACATCGAGCAAATTCTATACTCATACACAAGTTGAAAGCTGTTACAATATGAAATATATATATATTTATTATTTATTGAACTTATAAAATAATTCTTTTTCAAATGTATAAATTACAAAATTTACATATATGTATACATATTTATTTATATACCATATACATTTACCTACTACATATATGTAAAATCTTACTATTTAATAAAATTCAAAATTTTATTATTTTATGATTTTTTTTTAAAAAAACATTGATCTAAATTTAAGTTGAAATTTACACTCAACATTTTAAAGTACAAAATTTGTAAATTAAACAATAAATTTTAATGATAAAATTTGAGATGAAATTAAATATAAATAAATTTCAAAAGAAATATATAAAGAGAGATTATTGGGGAAAGGGGGTATATAGTTAGTAATCAATATATAAAACTAGCTTATACTGATGCTAATTCATATATTATGAGCATATATGCCTATATATATATATATATATATATATATATACACATATTGTATTTGCTATTTTCTAACAGATAAATGCTGTGTTAATAATTTGCATATGTATAAATTTAAATTGGTTGCACTCTCTCTCTCTAACTTCTTCATTTACATTAAACTCTGAAACGCAAAGGAGTGTGAATGCTACTAATGGTAAGCCTCTTGATAACATACATTTACTATATATATTCAAGCTTATATTAATGGCTGCACACACACACACATGTACTTGTAGATTTATTGGGGACGTGATATTCGTGCTCTTCGCAAGGAAGCGTCTATGATACCCTCAACGATGTCGCTTTCCGTCTTCAACTCCCAACACCATGAAGGTTCATCCAGTCTTCCTCAAATCATATAGTTCGAATACTTTTACTAACTGCACAGTTGAGCTTAATGGTACACCGGAGTACAAAGTTGCCATTATTTTGGATTTTAAACTTCTTTGTGGCAATCTCTACTACCTCATTGATTGGGTTGGTTACTCTCCAAGTGACCACACTTGGGGAGCCAAAGGAGAATCTTGCTCATGCTCAAGAGGCGATTGCCACTTTTCATTGCCAATACCCTACCAAATCACGTTAAGCTCATGCTATAGCTCATGGAACTCGCCATCAAAGAGGAGGGATGATGTCATAAACCACCAGAGACAATGATAATATTGAATTTAGAATATGTTAATACCAAGTTGATGCTGATGTTGGTATTGAAATATGTTAACATTAGAATATTTTATGATCAAAAGCTAATGATCCATATTGAGATCCAGAACCAGTGGTCTAGATTCAGATTTGTAATCTGTATTCAAATCTAAATTCCGAACCAGAAGTCTAAATTCAGATCTTGTCGAGTTCTCATATATAAAGGAGGTTAGGGTTAGGTTTTTAATATTCTAGTTCAACACTAGTTGTTGATCGATCTCTTGTAGTGTTAATTAATTAGTATATATTTTTTTTCTTCACTTTCTTCACTAAAGATTTTGTTTTAACTTTGTTCTTGGCTTCAGCCTTGACGAATGAAATGATTGCAAGAAATAAACTACAAAAAAAGTGCTCGAAGTATATATATATATACAATGTATAATTATAAAAGGGCATTACTGTCCTGGTTAGATATACTTCCAGAGCTATATAGTAAATACCTATCATTTATTCTTCTTTTTGACACCACCTTTTTGTTTCTTTGGATTTGGTTCCAAAGTTATATAGTAAATACCCATCATTTGTTCTTCTTTTTGGCACCACCTTTTTGTTTTTTTGGCTTTGATTAGATATACTTTTAGAGCTATATAGTAAATACCCATCATTTGTTCTTCTTTTTTGGCACCACCTTTTTGTTTCTTTAGCTTTGGTTGCTTATCATCATATGTGGACTATGTAGAAGATCAAGTCTTAATTGGTTATTCTTCAGTAGCAATGTGTTCCGTCATTTTCTTCTTGCCTCTCTTTTGTGAAGTATCTGGATCTTCCTCACCCATTGTACCAATGTTGTTTCTTGCTACTCTCTTTCGGCTCTGAGTGCTTTCTTTTTTCATACCTCACTAAACCTCTTCAAAGGTGCCTTTATTCTTTGCTGCTAGTGATCTCTTTCCTTTTGCCTATTTTTTGAGAAGTGGTTCCTCCTCCTTCTTTATATCGTCTTCCACATTATCACTAACATCTTCATCA
The DNA here is from genome assembly GCA_003024785.1 of Selaginella tamariscina. Classification (NCBI taxonomy): domain Eukaryota; kingdom Viridiplantae; phylum Streptophyta; class Lycopodiopsida; order Selaginellales; family Selaginellaceae; genus Selaginella; species Selaginella tamariscina. The sequence continues at coordinate 22,989 of PUQB01000157.1, forward strand.
CCTTCGCTTTCATCACCACTTTCAGATGTACCACTTGGCTCATTAAATTCCTCAATCATTGGCATTGTTAAAATAGGCTCTAGAAGGTTAACCAAAATACTGTCTTTCACATGTGAGTAAATGATTAGATCCATATCCACTTTGAAGATGGTTCTACCCATAGCTGCTCCAACACTAGTACCCATGAACAAATCGAAGACATAATCTCCTGGCTTGGTAAGAGTCGCGAAGATCATTGTGTGAAGATTTTCTACCCCCAATGCCTATGATTAGCAAAAAGTTAGAAAAAAATAAATTATTTCAATGCATTATACATACCAATATGTATCCTTCAAAGTTTTTGGTATTTTAATCGTTTCTACGATGGCATTAGTTTTTTAAATCCAGAGGGTTATAAATTGTTTCATGGTTCATAACAACAAGTCGCATATCAAAACACTGCATCAAAAGTAAATTTAAGGACCTTGACTTGACAAGGTAACCCAAATTCCTAAGTGCCAAGGATATGGCAGTCCATCCTTGGCGCCAAGGATAGTCCATACTGATACTGGAGAATATAAAATTACTATGATATATCATAAACCAACTTTTAATTTAAGTATTTAAATTACAATTTAAATTTATAAATTATAAAAATTATTATTTAACTTACAATTTTGTACATGTTTTATGTGCACTATGTACAACTTTCTAATTATAATTAATAACAATTAAGTTTAAAACATAATTTAATAATAATTCTATTATAATTTATAATATTTATCATTTACATTATAATTTAAAAACGTAATACATTGTCTGCACACATATGTTTTGTGTGTATACATTTATGTATAATTTATATGATATAAATGAAAAAACTTTAAAATAAATAAAATAACACGTCAGCAAGCCAACACATGTAATAATAGGTGTATAGGAAGAATAATCTATGAATAAACTCTGGAATGCCGTATAGAGGTTGACAAAGAAATTGAGTTAAGGCCTACAAAAATAGAGCTAGGACCACCGATACTTAGATATGTTGGCACATCAAGGGAATTGTGTAGCCATAATAAAGGTAGGAGAGTGGGAAAATATATAATATTAAAAATAACTATTTTAAATAATAATTTCTGATTACATAGTTTTTAAATTTTATATTTCATTAAGAAAAATTCTTATGTAAAATAATTATATTATTTTGCTTATTGAGTTTTTATTTAAAAAATTTATATCAAGAACAAAAACATTAACATAATTTAACATTTAAATTATTATTAGATTATACCAAACAGCTTTTAAGTTACATGGCACTCTCCCTCTCATACACGCGCGCACACAACACACACTTATGCATTAGAGATGTTTCACTTCTTTTTTTGCCCTTTTTCTTAGCTTTCTTCTCATTCTTCAGCCTCTCAAGTTCCTGTTGTTCAGCCTCTATCCTGGCTTTCTCCTACAGTATATATGAACAATTTAAATGAGAGCACATTATAATCAACAATTAAGTTATATATATAATGTTATAAAACTTCTAAAAAAAGAAACTTCATCTTTTTAACGCACCTGCCGCTCACGTTCAGCTTCCTCGGCACGAACCCTTGCAATCTCTTCCTCTTCAATCCTCCTCTATATTCACATTTTATATTTAACTTAGTTTAATAAATTAAGTTAAACAAACACACACAAGAAAACCTCCTCCTCTTCTATTTCCTTCCTTCTATGTCTGTCATACTTTTCTTGTTCCCTTCTCCTGTCTTCGGCTTCCTGAAAGGTTTTCTTTGTTAGAATGGTATGTGTGCGTGTGCGTGTGTGCGTGTGTGTGTGAGAGAGAGAGAGATTGACAGGAACTTATAAAACATTACTATTACACCATTTATTTAATACGTATTACAGGTTAACGTCTTCACGTAGATGCACGCATACCTATTATACATTTATGCATGTGTACATGTATAATGTGTTGTATGTATGTGTATACATACAGTATATTTACACATACGGATGTGTGCGTGTGTATACCTGCAGTCTGGAGCGCTCTCTTTCTTTAGCTCTCTTTTCAAGTTCCAATCTATTCTTTTCTGCAGCCCTCACTTGTTCCATTGCAGCCTCACCTTTGTCCATGACAAGCTTCAACTGGTTTAAATACGTTTTAAATAAATATAAATACGTATTAAATAACGAATTGACGATTATTTTAATGTTAATGACCATAGAATCGCCATTCATAAATGTTATTAAAGTATATGTTAATATTAATAAATAGCACATGCTCCTGTTTAATAATCCCATTTTGTAATAGGAAATAATAATTAGCAAATAAATGTTTAATACTAACAATAAATGTTTTACCATTTGTCGTATGCTTGCATCCGTCGACATCGAATAAGGTGTATTCCCATAGTCATTTCTAATGTTCACAGAAGCCCCCTCCTGGCCTTAAACACAAACTCAAATCTCTCTCTCTCTCTCTCTCTCTCTCACACACACACACACACACACACATTTGCCCCTATACATGTATATACGTGGTTGTACACACACATACACACCAGGACGAGTGTTTTAACAGCTGCTGTGTGGCTTCGTGCAGATGCAAGATGTAAAGGAGTATTCCCATATTCGCCTATAGCATTCAAATCAGCACCTTTGCTTACTATCATTTTCACTAGCTCTTCATCTCCTCTCAAAGCCTAAAGTTTAAAAATACATGAAAATTTACTAACGTATATCATATAAAACTTACAGCCCAATGAAGCGCAGTATCCCCTACTGCATTTTGTAGTTTAACATCTGCACCCCTCATTAAGAGGAACTTTGCCATGTTTCGGTCCTTGTTCTTGATTGCAATCAACCTGTAACTATATAGTTTATAGTTAACTGTGTTGTGTGTGTGTGTGTGTGTGTGAGAGAGAGAGAGAGAGAGAGAGAGAGAGAGAGATACAGAGGAGTGTTCATTGGATTGGAATATTCAAGTCCATCCTCGCATCAATAGATTCATGAACAGTTTGAAAATCTTCCTCCTCGGCTGCCTCCCATACAGGTTTCGGTGGTGGCTTTTACATTAATCTAACTACATTATATAGTGGATTTCCCACAAGAATGCTTACCATATCCGCCATTGTTCCCCTCTGATTTAGGGTTCCTCACCCAACCACCGGTTGGTGAAATCGTTTAGGGCAGTTAACCTAATTTAACCCTTTAGCCTTTTATGTTTCACACGTATAGACGGCCACTTCCTCACAATAAACACAGGCTGCTATGTAATCATGCGGAATATATGAATATACCACAACTGAACTTACTGTGCCTACGTCAGCGTATTATCCATAGTCAACGCATGGAATTAGTGGTTAATCGCAGTTTAAGCACGTGATTAAGGAATACAGCGTACAAATTCCTTAATGAGCGTTTGAAAATAAGTGTGGGCGAAGTTAATGTGGGCCTTGATTTCCTGTATTAGAAATTAGATTTGACGACTGGGGTGTTGAATGCATAGGTGGTATATTCCCTTGAATATTCACCAAGACATTGCAGGCAGGAAATTAAGCCAAGTTTGAATGTGGGCATTAAATGCAAGGGCTCCCCAACCCAAGTCCCACCCCACCTTTTCCTCCCCTCATTAAATGCCCTTTGTCCCACTTCAAGCTTTCCATGTTGACAAACCCTTTACCCTTATTACCCTTGTATGTATATATGTGTTACAACTGAAAGGAGTCGTGTGTGTGTTATGTGTTACTTTCATGTCCTACTTTCACATCGCATTCATAATACCCATCCTTAGAAAATCGCCTATTCAAGTCCTTGAAAAGGATTGTGTTTGGTTAAGTTTATACGCATATTTTGTTCGTAAGTCCATTCATAAAAGGTTAAAAAGGTTAAATACTTTTTAACAATCTTTATGTGTTAAAGGAGAGGAGGTCGTTTAGTTCGTATATTGAAAACGTTTGGTCACTAGACGCCGTCTTACATGACTATATGCTAGTACTTCACCACCTGCCCTTCTTCTCTTAGTGAAATTTTGTTTTTCTATACATTCTTATTAGAGAGGATCACAGTAACGAGGATTACCATGGCAGTAGCAATGGAATCTGGATGCTGGAGCTCCCCCAAATTCGGGATTGGGAAGAAACGGGGGTGGGGAGGATTCAAATAAGCTTCTCCAGTTCATGGGACAAGTTCACGAGGAGAGTGTAACAACGCTCGATCTTCTGGGGGGTTCCTCGTCTTCGTGTACGAGTGGCAGCGAGGTCGAGCAGCTGGAATTGGACTTGGAGGTCTCCCTCCCAGTGGATGGGAGAAACGCCTGGATTTGAAGGTGAGAAACTGCCTGTGCAATCCCAATAAGTTTTCATTTCCTTGTTTCTGTTCACAGCTGG